>CM076579.1:515243483-515411228 GCA_034641835.2 Pinus albicaulis | reverse complement strand
GTGGTCATTTGTGTTTTCATAGCAACAGTTATACATCGATTACTTGGCTTTAATTTCATAACAAGATCTTTTAACTCCATAAGGCACTGGTTTTAATATAATTGGATCTGTGAAATCTTGTTAATCTCATCAAGTACTGTTTATTTGACTGTTTTCCGAGTTGGTTGACTTGCAACCAATTCTATTTCTTCATTCCTATTAGAGTCTACCTCCAGGGTCTACCTCCTTAGCTTGCAAGGAGACAACTAGATAGAGAGATTGGGATCGTGGTGATAGCTCGATCCGAGCGTCGTTGTCACGGTACCCGTACATTTTGTGCGACAAGGAGACCCTAAGTCCAAACTTAGGAAAAGGAAATAATTAAAGGGAATTAATAAGTCAGAGTGTGAATCTTCTAGAAACCATGGATCAAGTCAAGATTTAACCTTAGCCATTGATTAATCTTTTAATCTGGGATGTTGGTTCTCCAACAGGAAGACTATAAAAGAAGGCTTGAGGGTCATTTGAAGAATAAGCCAGGCACACACTCAGTACCCGAAGGAGATCCATTCTGGTAGTAAGAGAATACAATTTCAGCGGGGAGAGTTGCAGGCGAGCGCTTTGCAAAAGTAGGAGGAGGAGGGGAGTCGAGGACGAGATCGGGGTGACTAGGTAGTGGGTCACGTAGGCCGCAGCTGCGAGAGAACCCATGGGCCTCCACGCGTACTTCGCTGTGTTCGTTGGGACCGTGCGTGAATCGCGTACAAACACGTGAGCTTGCGGTGGGCCGATCGTGTGTCAAAGTATTGAATTAAGCCATCAATCTACTCTAGGTGTTCTAATTTCTCTGCTATTATATTTCCCTGTAGAGATATCATTTGCTGAAGAATTAATAAAACCCTCATCTGCCCCACCAGTTTTCTTGCATTGGGTTTTTCCGGGGACAATTGTCCAAAAATAACTGTGTACATGTGATTGATTCTTGTGCTTATGTTCCCTACTATTTATTTCCTTGCATATATATTTGTGAATGTTGCAGTGGTATTTATTTCGATATTTGCCAGAAGATTTCTGAATAATAACTTATTGAAATAATAAGTAGGAGAGATAAATCTATCACTGCAACTGTTTAGTTTTTCAGTTCGAAAATTTCACATGGTAATAGAGCCGGAGATGAATAACAAGAAGGGGGAATCTACCAGTGAACGAACATCTACTGTTGCAACAAAAACACAGAGGGGTTCACGCAGTTCTCCAGGAAGGGGAAGAAGCACGACAAAACATATGGATCATGATGTCTCTGTATTGGCATCCAGACTTGAGGAAGATTTTGCTTGTGTATCGAGCACTGCTTCTTCTGATGTCTGGTATATTGACAGTGGAGCTTCTGCTCACATGACTGGAGTTCGGGACTGTTTTTCCGACTACCAAGAAGAGTAGATGAATTTCAAAATAACCATGGGTAATAAAGCAAAATGCACTCTTGTTGGGAGAGGTATTGTAGTTTTTCAGACCAAGGCGGGAAATAGAATCCGGGCCACTAATGTGCTGCATGTGCCGGGTTTGGGGATGAACTTGCTCTCAGTGTCTCAGCTTCAAAACCGAGGATATGATGTCTACTTTATTGGCAATAGAGTCTACGTCAAGCACCCCAGTTGGAAAAAGAAGGCACAGATCGGGGTAAGAAGCAACAAACTGTACAAGCTACAACTTGACTCTCCAATGGCACTGGTTGACAGCGCTGATGAAACGAACCTGAATGAGCTATAGCACAGAAGAATCGGGCATTTGCATCATGGGGCGTTGAGAACTCTCCAGAACACTGTCACAGGTGTTCGAGAACTGAGTACTAAATGAGATGATGTCTGCAAGGGGTGCATATTGGAAAAATATGCCAAGGCAGCATATCAGAGAAGCAACAATAGGGCCAAGGGTGTATTGGATCTGATACACTCAGATATCTGTGGACCAATGTCCACTAGAGCTCTTAGTGGTGCCGAATATTTCATCACCTTCATTGATGACCATTCGAGGAAAACCTGGATCTACTTCTTGAAGACCAAGGATGAAGTCTTCAGTTGATTCAAAGATTTCAAGGCTCTGGTAGAAAATTTGACAGGAAAGCAGATCAATGTGTTGCGATCAGTTAATGGTGGTGAATACATAGATAAAGAGTTCACCAGTTTCTGCGCAAGGGAAGACATCAAAAGAGAGTGGACAACTCCATACAATCCGGAGCAGAATGGTGTGGCAGAAAGGAAGAACTGAACTGTTGTTGAAGCAACAAGAGCCATGCTGTATGACCAAGACATGCCCAAATTTCTGTGGGTTGAAGCGTGTAATACATCTTTCTACATTCAAAATAAGACTCCTCATGCTGCATTGGGAAATATCACGCCAGAAAGTGTCTTCACTGGCAGTAAGCCTGAAGTGAGTCACTTTAGGATCTTCGACAGTACAACTTACTGTCATGTGCCCAATGAGAAGAGGAAGAAGTTGGAGATGACTGTCGAAAAAGGGTATCTGGTAGGATATAGCGAGAATGCAAAGGCATATCGCATCTACATTCCTGAGAGCAAGAAATTTGTGGTGTGAAGGGATGTGAAGTTCATGGAGGAGAAGGCCTTCAAAAGATCCTGTGAGCTGTCTTCTGCTACGCAGTCCGAGGGGGAGCCTCTGGTTCAGCCCCAACAACCAGCGGTAGAAAATGCAGTTGCCTCTCCAAGGCATAGGGATCCAAGGAATGTGTCTCCCGAGGATTTGCAAGAGGGAGAGCCGATAGATCCACCCACTACCAGTGAGAGAACGAGTAGGAAACTACAACAGATTTTGAAGGTGCAGAAGACTTTGTCGGAATTCCCCGAAATGAGAAGAGACAACGTAAATACCCTGAGAGGTATCAAGCCTTGGTTGCTCAAGTCGGAGAACCTTCCAGTTTTCGGGAAGCAGCTCAACACCAGGTGTGGGTTGATGCAATGGTGGAAGAGTACAGTTCCATCATGATAAATGATGTCTGGGAAGTGGTCCCCAAACCTCAGGATAGATCAGTTGTAGGATCCAGGTGGATCTACAAAATCAAGTATGCTGCAGACGACAACATCGAGAAATTTAAAGCCAGGTTTGTGGCTAAGGGGTATGCTCAGAAGGAAGGAATTGACTATGAAGAAACCTTCGCCCCAGTAGCCAAGTACACCTCTATTAGGTCCGTGATATCCCTTGCTGCGCAGATGGGATGGGAAATTCACCAGATGGACGTCAAGACGACATTCTTGAATGGGGTAATAGAGGAAGAGGTGTATATAGAACAACCAGAGGGCTTTGAGAGACATGATCAAAAAAATCATGTGTGCAGATTGAAGAAAGTGTTATATGGACTGAAGCAAGCTCCTAGAGCTTGGTATGGTCAAATTGACAACTACCTGCAGAAGATGGGATCCGTCAAGAGTGACGCAGATCCCAACCTCTACTATCTGAGAATAGGGAGTGAGTCCTTGATACTGGTTTTGTATGTAGATGATCTGTTCTTGACGGGATCATGAAGGCTCATCACATACTACAAGAAGAATTTGGCTGAAGAATTTGACACGAAGGATCTAGGACGGATGCACTATTTTTTGGGGTTGGAGGTTTGGCAGCAGAACTGGGAATTCTTCCTTGGTCAAGGGAGATACACTACAGAGATTCTGAAGAGATTTCAGATGGAGGATTGTAGACCCATGACAACTCCAATGATCACCAATTGGAAGAAAATTGACACGTTCGAAGATGATGAGGCTGATCCTACGCTATATAGGCAGCTCATAAGGTCATTAATGTATCTGGTAAATACAAGGCCAGACATTTGTTATGCTGTAAATACCCTCAGTCAGTTCATGGTGGAACCGAAGAGGGCACATTGGGCAGCAGCCAAGCATGTTTTCAGGTACCTTCAAGGAACAGTCGAGCTGGGATTGAAGTATACCCGTAGCAATGATGTCAGGTTGAGTGGTTTCACCGACGCAGATTGAGCTGGAAGTTCAGTTGATCGGAAGAGTACTGGTGGGTACTATTCCAGTCTAGGATCAGGAATGAATTCCTGGTTCAGCAGGAAACAGATGTCTGTAGCACTGAGTTCAACAGAAGTAGAGTATATGGCAGCCAGCACAGCTTCGTGCAAAGCCATATGGCTTCGAAAACTGTTAGTGAACCTACTCAAGGAGAAAATGGAAGCGACCAACATCTTATGCGATTATCAGAGTTGTATCAAGCTCTTTGAAAATCCTGTGTTTCATGATAGGTCGAAACATATTGACATCAGGTGTCACTTCATCAGGGACTGTGTACAACGTGGAGCTGTTTAGTTGCAGTACACTCCAACAGGAGAACAGGTGGCAGGCATACTCACGAAGGCTCTAGGGAAGACAAAGTTTGTCTACTTCAGGGAGAAGATGGGAATGATGAAGAATCCCTTCCAGTAGAAGGAATGGATAGACTCAGTATTCAGAAGGAGCCGAGACAAATGCACAGTTGACAATGGCGTTGTCAAAGGCAACAAAAGACAAGAGACAACAAATACAGCGTATGAGGGGCAACGCTCAGAGATCACAAATGGGCAGCAGGGTGCTTCAAATGCAGTGAAATGCCATGTGCTAGTGCATATTGTTAGAACACCTTCCTCGCTAAGAGGGAGTGCAAGATTCTTAAAATTTGCAGGGAAGCTTGGACAACAACATTCCAAAGAACCCAGAAACAGTTTGTGGAAATTCCACTCGGTTCATGACTTATTAAAATAATTAATTATTTTAATGAAGACCCTAAGCCTAAACTTAGGGAAATGAAATAATTAAAGGGTATTAATAAGTGTGAATCTTCTAGAAAACATGGATCAAGTCAAGTTTTAATCTTAGCCATTGATTAATCTTTTAATCTGGGCCGTTGGTTCTCCAACAGGAAGATTATAAAAGAAGGCTTGAGGGTCATTTGGAAAATAAGCCGAGCATACACTCAGTACCCGAAGGAGATCGATTTTGAAGTAAGAGAATTCAATTTCAATGGGAGAGTTGCAGGGTGAGGAGTTTGTAGAAGCAGAAGGAGGAGGGAGTCAGTAGTGATCGAGATAAGGGACGGAGGGCAGCAGTGGGTCACTAGAGGCAGCTTGAGGTTGCAGCGCAGAGAACCCACGCAATCTCCACGCAGACTTATGTAGTTCAGCATTAGGACTGTGCAGTGAATCACACAAACAGACACGGGAGCTTGCAGGCGCTGATCAGGGTGTCAACGAATTGTCCGAAGAAGCCGGAAATTCAGTCTCAAGTGTTTTAGAATTTATCTGCTGTTATATTTCCCTGTAAAGATATCATTTGTTGAATAATTAATAAAATCCTCATTTGCTGCACCGGTTTTCCCGCATTGGGTTTTTCTGGGGACATTTGTCCAAAAATAACTATGTACATGTGATTGATTCTTGTGCTTATGTTCCCTACTGTTTATTTCTCTACATATATTTGTGAATGTTGCAGTAGTATTTATTTCGATATTTGCCAGAAGGTTTTTGAATAATAACTTATTGAAATAATAAGTAGGAGAGATAAATCTATCACTGCAATTGTTTAGTTTTTAGTTTGAAAATTTCACATAGTCATTGTCTCTCCAAGGTACATACTCCACTCGGTTATTCCCAAAGTATGACCTTCTTAGACTATTCTTCTTTTAGTTAGCTAGCCCTCAAAGAATATTTGTCCCTGACTACTCTTATCTTGAATGCCCTAACACATTCTTAAAGAGTATCGAATGCCAAATGATTACCCAATGCTCCATTCTGTCTTCCCAAGTGAAGACCAGAATGATGTGTCTATATCTCCCTCTTAGCCAGGGATTACCTATTCCACAAGGGAATGGACTCATTCCTGTATAAGAAATGTACCTAAGCTCATTCTTAGGAATTACTCAGTTTCTTCCAAGTAAGAAACTTATCACTAGGCTCCCTCTCAATCAGGGACTTGCAGCAACAATGGTGAGACACCCATCTGCTCATGAAGAATTCCTCTCCTCAATGTTGGATTCCAATATTGAGGAATCTTCAACTTTAGCTCCATAGGGCACAAATCATCCATCACTTTCATTCATGAGTCATGTCATCTACCAGAAAGTGATTCATCTGTCTTTCTTATCTGGTCCACCTTTTATGCCATGCTGCTTTCTTTCGAATCATCTCCAAGGATCTTACATCCTTTCTCATGATTAGCAGCCATGCACAAATTCATCTAGATAAACATATACGTATGAACTTTTAAAAACAAAAGTTACCTTAGTGATGATCCTTCACCATGACATCTTCCTATAGGCATCAACATCCTTTATTCAGATTGACACATCTCCTAATGATATGTTTTGTCAAGGGTCTTCTTCTTTACCAGACTTCTATCAGAGTTTAGATATCCTCCCAGGAGATATTCTAGTCACATCTTCTTGGATTCTGGGTGATAAATGCCTCTTGACATGGTTGCACTTCATGATCTCTTCCTTTCTGCACATCTTCATTCCTAGGAACTTCCAATTTACAGTTCCTTGTTCATATACAACCACCTCATATTCCATATGAGGATATATTATGTTGATTTCATCTGTCAGTGCACCGAGAGATCCTTCTCCATAGATCATACTTGTAAATATAGAAGTCCATTACCTGCAACCATATGACATGACTTCACAGCATCCAGTGTCAGAATATATATATATATATATATATATACCTCATGCCTTTTCATTTGAGTCATCCTGTAACAGTTTTACTAGAATGAGCTTCATTCACTTGACCTGCTCCATCAATATGTCATCACATCCCAGAATTCTGTAGCATAGAATTCTTGATGAAACCATTATGCTTTCTTTCTAATCAGTGAATTCATAGAGAACTCCATTAGAAAATGTTAGCACCAGTTTCCATGATAACCCTTGATCTTGATGACTGCCTTCCATCAGTAATGTTATCAGAGAGGTTTTCCCGGATCTGTTTCACTAAGAGCTCCTACCATGCTTTTATCATGATGCCATCAATATACATTGCTTCCTATCATACTATTTTACAACCAACAAAAATCACTTAAAGAGGAAGATGATCTCCATCATAACAGAGATCTTTCGCTTCTTCTTTCTTAGATTCTTTGCATCAGGTTCTTCCCTCATATCTGAGACATGGGCTTTTTCCCTTTTTCTCTTGTCCTTTTCAGATTTGGGACAACCTCTTTTATAATGCCCAAGTTCATTACATCCAATGCATTGTACTTTGTCCATATTTCTTCTTTTATTTCGAGGACCAAATTTACCGAATCTTCCTTTCGTCCTGGATATGGCTGCTAAGGCTTGATTCCCTTCACTTGATCCTATATCAGCTTTGGCTTTCAATCTTGTTTCCTCTATTTTACATAGAGACCATAAATCATGGAATGGTGTGGCTTCTTTCTTCCCGTATAAAATTGGTGAAAGTTTCCCCATTCTTTGGTAGAGCATTCAACACCACTTTGTAGTCATCTCGGCCGGTGTGGAAAAAGTCGGGAAAAAATCGCGACTTTTTCAAAAAATCCCGATTTTTTGCATGCGCCGATAAAATCGGCCGACTTTTTCCTGATTTTTTGAAAGTTGAAAAAGTCGGGATTTTATCCTCGAAGTCCCGACTTTTTGCCAACTTTTTCCAAAAAATCGTGAGTGAGGTAATTTCTTTAATAATTTTTTAAATTTTTTTTGAAAAAATCAGGATTTTTTCCAAAAAATCAGGATTTTTTCCAAAAAATCGGGGTTTTTTCCAAAAAGTCGGGATTTTTTCCAAAAAGTCGGGATTTTTTCAAAATATGAATATTTTTGTATTTTTTTAATTTTGCCGACTTTTTCAAAAAACTCCCGACTTTGCCGACTTTTTCAACTTTTGGACCCTTGCCGATTTAATCCCGACTTCGACTTTTTCCACATTGATCTCAGTGTCAGACATTACTTCTCCCAGTTTAGAGGATAACTCCACCAGTTTCTTATATATTTCTTTAGTAGACTTTAGTTTCGATACATAGTGAATGAGTGAGTCCTTAATGGATTCTTTGAGAATCCTCTGCGCTCTGATTTCTCCCTTCATGTACTTGACATGAGCTGGAGCATCTTCTTTTGGTGGTTGAATTGTAGATCCTTCGATGTAGTCCATAACTTCGTCTTCAATTGAATTCAAATCTGTCCTCTTCTTCCATGCACTAAAGTTTGATGACCCAACCAACTTGTTGCTTTCTTTACAATAAGTCATATTGACAGATTTAAGTAAGGTCATAGATACTTACTTGAGTAGAGTGGCTTGCAACTTCCTTTATGATGATGAAGATGAAGTTAGGAGCTTCTTCTAAGATAGAAATATTCAATGTAGGTGTTCTTGGATCCTTGATGATAAAGGATATCTTCAAAAGATGATGTCCTCTTCTAACAATGTCTTGAATGTAAATATTTGATGGCAAAGATTATTTTCTTGAATGAATTGATCCTTTGAATGAGATAAAAGATCTTTCTTGAAATAAATTGATTTGTCTTTTCACCCAAACTTTGATTTTTGCTTCCTGGAGTGTCTCTTTGTCAAGTAGCCCTTGAGTTCAACACCTTAGCTCTGATACCATGTTGAGAGTTTGGAGGGCTGGTGATTAGTTCAAATTCTCTTCTTGATAATTACTTGTGAGCTTACTTGAGTTACTTATGTCTTCTCTTCTTTAGCTTATTTAGTCTTTCATCAAGTCAATTATCAAAATACATGAGACACAAAAATTAGGCTCTTAGAGCCAGGGCAAAAACCTCTCCATCTTGGAGAGGAAAACCCGAAAGGAATTCTTCTTATAGATCTTCAAATGACAAGTACCATGACTAAGACTCGGACCCTTGACCTATGAATGCCTCCAAGACTTTTTCACTGCTTCTAAGTCTTCTTTCAGCATCGATCCTTCTTTTTCTTCATCAACCTGCACTGACCTTTCTTTTATATCTGTGAGTAGAAAGGTAAATCCCTTTTCCCATACTGCAATGACCCTTAACCTTCGCATCACAACATGATTATCCATTTTAGACTTTCACATAACATTGCATCCGCATAGAACACAAACCTGATTCCGTCATAGATTGTAGGTGTATATTAGTGTGTTTGACCGTATCTTTTCTTCAAACTTCACAGCAACATTCATCGCAATGATCCTCATACATTGTCTTCAAGCTAATCCGCAATCTAGACCTTGATCCGAATATATATATATATATATATATATATATATATATATCAGAATTTACTTCTTTCTGAAGACCGCACTGAACCCCATTCATGAGACCACATTTGATCATAGATGTATTTGCATCTGCCTTTGCATTTGATCACAGATAATCCACACTTCTTTTTCTGCATTTGATCACAGATAATCCACACTTCTTCACTGCATTTGATCACAAATAATCCGCACTTCTCTAATGTGGAAATTACAGAGAGAGACGCATTCTTCTCTTGTGCCAAATGAGCCGCAGGTCATGCTATATATACAGTGCTTAGATATGCCTTTAGGTCGACCTTACACCAAGGTTGTAGGCCGACTTCCTCACTGCAAATAGACTGACTTCCTCACTATAAAATAGGCTTATCTTCAACATTGAATGTGGGCAGTCTTGAGGGCCATTATGAGCCATTCTTCCACAAGGTCTTGGAGGACATTCTTCAGACTAGACACTTCATATTCATAACTCTTAATTACACTTCTAAACAGAAGACAATCCCTAATAGACATCAAGAAGAAGTTGATTGACCTATAATAAAATCTTGCTCATGAAACCCATGAAGCAAGTACAACAAAAATACATTTTATTATCTTTGTCTTCCTACATAAATTCATAATTACATAGTCAATATGAAGACGGATCCTAGTTACACTTTTCAACATTTTTTAAGGGAGGGAGCGTTTTAGGGAGCGTTTTTTTTAGGAAGGGAGTGTTTTCGGGAGCGTTTTTTTTTAGGGAGGAAGCATTTTCGGGAGTGTTTTTTTTGCTTAAAGACTTGGTCCTAAATGAAATTACTTGCTCTCCGTTTGCTTATAGGGAGGGAGCGTTTTTGGGAGCGTTTTTTTTAGGGAGGGAGCATTTTCGGCGGCGTTTTTTTTGCTTAAAGACTTGGTCCTAAATGAAATTACTTGCTCTCCATTTGCTTAAATCATCCATTTGCCAACCTAACTATACTGTCAATATAATTTGTGTATGAACTATTTTTTAACATATTATGATATAATTCCATTTGGTAATGGCCATTATTTTATTGTAAACTCAGGAAAGTTATATCCTTTAACAATCTTGAGACTAGTTGAAAAGCATACATCATATTCGTTTTATGCAAGGATCAACTGTCAAGATATGAGTAAAGGCTAATTTTCATTAAGGAATAAAAAACCAATGTCTAATGGAGTTGGACGGGGAATTCATAAGCGGGGATACTTAATAAGTGGGGGACGTATATAAGCAACCCCAAAATTTGGGGAATTTTCGGGGAAACGGGGGGACGTCAAAGTCATAAAAATTATAAAATTATAAATTATTATAAATTTATTTAAAAATTTAAATAACTAAATAGAAAATCTTAATAATTAGTAATTACTCATTGTACATCTAAAGAATAAAATTTAAATATGATCATCATTGCATATTAAACTATTATCATTGATTCATTGAATCATTTATGAATCATTGAATTATCATTTGACATTTCTGCATTATAATTTAAATTTATAAATCTAGATTCTAAAGACTAAAGGTAAACTACTAAATTGAATCCATCATTTGGCATTATGCAATGTTCCATCTAAATTCATGAATCATCATTTGGCATGATGCAAGGTACATCTAGATTCTAAATTAAATTAATAAATTCATCATTTGACAATTGAAATTCAAATTATGCAATGCACATCAAATTTTAAAAAACGATAAAAAGTAAAGTTTAAACTTTAAACTCATCATATGACAATGACAACGACATTATGTTGAAGTCTAAAATTGAAATAGCCATAGAATACTTAACTAAAAATAAAGATACTTAACTTTTAGGTTTTAAGTTTTTTATCATTTAATGTTTAAATTTTTAGTTTTATTAATTAAGTTATGATTCATTTTTTTAACTTTTAAGTTTTTTTTTTAAATTTTAAATTTTGCATCGTTTTAATTTTTAATATAATTTAATTTTAATTTTAATTTTTTAAATTTGAATTTAATTTTTAAATTTTAATAAAATTTAATTGATTTATTTATTTTTAATTTTTTTTTTAAGTTATACTTATAACTGACATACTATATAGGTTTATTCAACTTTAATATAATTTCATTTTTTTAATTCTTTTTTTTTAATTTGAATATAATTTTATTAATTTATTGTTATTGTTTTTAATTTTGTGTTTAAGTTTTAAATTTTAATAAAATTTAATTAATTAATTATATTTTTTTTAAGTTTTACCGAGTTATAACTTATAGACTATAGTTATAATTTATAAACTTATACAGTTATACTATATAGGTTTAATTATAATATAATTTCATTTTTTGAATTTTTATTTAAATTTTAATATAATCTAATTAATTAATTAATTTAATTTAATTTTTAATTTTAATAAGTTTCATGTTTTAATATAGTTTAAGTTTTTTTATTTTTTTTTGTTGTTTTTTAATTTCTCATATATTTAAATTTGTATTTTAAATTTTTTTTTAATGTTTTATAAAAATTATTAGGCAAAAAAAATATGCATCCCCCCGGCGTCCCCCCGGCGTCCCCCTTGCATCCCCCCGGCGTCCCCCTATCCCCCTTCAGGGGAGACGCGTTTCGCTGCCCGAAAAACGTCCCCCCGGAGTTTCCCCAAGTTTCCCCAAAAGGGGGACGTGGGGGAAACGTTTCCCTAGGAGTTTCCCCGTCCCCGGGACGTGGGGAAGCGCCGGGGCGCGTCCCCCACCCTGGGGGACGCGTCCCCGTGGAACACTGTATAAAAACGAAAGCTTAGCTTTAAGACTCATTGTGCTGTAGTTATTATAAGCAGAATATAGTGACCCTTTGAAACTCAGTATTTAATTCAACAACAATTTCTCTCCACTGTAAAAAGGGCCTAAATATTATGAAATCATTCTTTGTACTATTGTTAATGCCTTACACCTACTCCTTTCTCACATTGAAACCAAGTTGACAGTCCTTTGCAATCAAGATATTCCATCTTATTGGAGACAGTGATGGATGACCGAAATATTTGTTGATGTTTCATCAATGCCTCTACCCTTTTAGGTCATGGCCATATTGCTTGCATGAGATGGGGGCTTGTGTATTTTCCCATCTACTGTTTCTTAGAGATTTTACGACCTTAATGGCAAAGTGGGTAACAAGTTGATGAAAATGCAATTGCTTAAACTTTGGATAATTAATGATATGCCTTCTAGGTTGAATTTCCCATTTCCTTAAAAGAAATTAATTTATTCCTTAGCAACACATTCTACGTGTTCCCCACCTGTTGGACATGACGAATACCTAAGCATTCAGCGAAAGTGCAGATCCCATTCTCCCCCTAGGGACTCACTTACGGCTCTAAGATTTTAACTCTATTATATTTTATTAGGCAAGATCCCATTTTTTTTCTTAAGCGGCCATCACATAAAAAAGCATGTGGCTTTTTGCACAATGATATCAAAATCAAAGCCCTAGTTTAAGCTGCCTAATGTGACCCCAACATTACAATATCTTACCGTATCTTTTAAGATGATATTCTGTTAGATGTGTTCCAAAAACTAGATGTATCATGTGATTTTCTCAATATGTGTTCAATGTTTATTAATACGCCATCGTTTTTAAGATTTTTAAATCTTTACAACCATCTAGATTTCTATGGTTGACAATTTGCACATTATTTCATCCAAGACACACCACATGTTAGAGCTTTTTCATTTTCTTCTGGGTTACATCTTGGGAATTTGTGTGAATATTTTATTGGATCATTATCTTTAAGTGGTTGTCTGACATAAAGTATCTTCTCTTCATTCTTACATCTTTACAAATACCCTTTAACGTTTCTAGAGAAATTATTCTTCATTCTTACATCTTTACAAATACCCTTTAACATTTCTAGAGAAATTATTCACATTTTTTTAATTATATTTTCTGAGGGAAGACAATGTCAACAAGCATTAAGGCCAAGCCTTAGAAGACCACCATTACCACGATCTGCTCAAATTTCAAAAATTAGACATTTCTCGTGGCAAGAGGCCAAGCAATAGATAAAATAGATTTACTAGTCTTTTCTAGTTTCTAGTAGTTTTTAACTTTTTATAATTGTTGAAACTTGACTCTTTCATATTTATTATGATATTTTTTGTAAACAATATATGACAATTTAAGTTTGAAGTTTGAAACTTTGAAGTTGGCAGTTATAAGTTTATAACTCATTATGAATTATGAATATGATGCTTCATGAAATTTGAAAGTTGTTTCATTTCGTTTCATTTTATAACATTTCATTTCATGTTAAATATTCTTTGTTGTAAATGTTACACTTAGCTTACAAGTACAACTATGGTGATCAATGAATCGATGATGATAAATGTTATATATTGAATTTTGAAAGCTTGAAACTTTAAATTGATGAATCATGGGACTCAAGAGTCAATATGTTGTATGGTTCTAACTTCTAGATTAGAAACATGACTTCGAGATTAGAAGATTATAACTTCTAGATGATTGATGTTATATGGTTCAATCTATGTTTTTATGTTTTTTATGTCTAATTCATCGCTTCTGCTCCCAAGTAACCTTGTTCCAAACTTCAGAAAGTGATTTATCGTGCCATGATTCATTTTTTCGAGCTTCAGAAGCCAACTCCCTCTTACTTTGATCATCAAAGGCTCATTACCTGTCAAGAATAGACCATCAACATATAAAACCAAAATCAAAGTCATAGCTTGGATGTTAAAATTGGACAACTAGGTCCAAACTCCATGTTGTGATGCTCAGATGAAGATACCAATATTTGTATTGGGTTCCTCTTTCGGAGAGGTGTAAGATCGATCTAAAATTGATCTTAATCTGATGAGCAGTACATTTATTTTGAATTTATTTTTAATAATTGCAAATATGTGCAGGTCGGCCTTAAGGTTTTACACCCCCAGCAGATGTGTCACACACCTCAGTGATTGATATAAATAGAGTCAACATTGGAGGAATTTTTCACTCATCTCATCCTCACACATCATCTCCTCCTTTGATTTAGTACGAGCTCCTTGGAGGCAGTTTATGTTCACACGCGGGAAAGAAGGACGAAGACGTTGTTGCTATCGTTGTTGCCAGTGTTGCTGTTGGTGTTGCTGCCATTGGGGCAATGTTGACTTTTCTGGGGTTGACTTTGAGTTGACCGTGTGGCTATTTTGAGGGCTGTTGTGACACATGCTGGGTTGGTTGACCAAGGAGACTTTGTTGGTTGAAGCATCCTGTTGACCACTGTAACGCACCACCACATTTTTCTGTTTCTGGTTTGTCTTCTATAGATCCACTGGTATGTTCTATCAGCATTTTACTTGATTGTTTATGTGATTGCTGTGGTGAAAAGTAAAGTTGCATCAAGCATAGAACATCTACATAAATTTACATGGGATTAAAGCTAAGGTGAAGACAAGCCCTATTTGTTGCAATCACCGAAGAGGAAAATGGGTTCCACAAACTATGGCTTCAAGGAGGATGACAAATTGACTGGGAAGGATGACTTCCATGCTTGGAAGATGATATTGGATCTCAAATTGGAGGACCAAGATGTCATGGACTATGTGCAGGGTAAAATCCAAGAACCTCCATCCACTGCTACTGCTGCTGCCAAAACAAAGTACAAGAAGGGGGAGATCAAAGCAAAGCTGATGATCAGGGAATCCATTAATAAAAGTCCGGTGGCCTACATCTCTGAGTTGGGCACATCCAAAGAGATGTATGATAAGTTGGTCCTCATGTTCAAGGCCAACAATGCAAATCAAGTACTATTCTTCAAGAATCAATTGAAGAATTTGAAGAAGGGCAGGGATGAGTCTGTCCAATCATACTTTCTGAAGCTGACCGAGATCACGAACAATCTGCTGGCTATTGGGGAGACCTGAGCTTCGTCAACTCGTAGGGGCCCCGATGTTCTTAGTGGACACCCGTCCGAACGTATGTTTTGCAGTGAACACATTGAGTCAACATATGGTTGAACCTCATCATATTCACTAGGTTGGTGCCAAGAAACTCTTGAGATATCTTTGGGGCACGATAGACCATGGGCTGAGATACACTGCCGGGAGCATGACACTCCTTGGTTATACTGATGTCGATTGGGCTGGCAATGTGGTGGATCGCAAGAGCACATCTGGATGCTACTTCACACGTAGATCTGCTTCGGGCAGGAAACTGAAGTCGGTAGCCTTGAGCATCGCTGAGGCCGAATACATTGTAACATGTATGGCTTGTTGTGAAGTCACTTGGTTGCGAAAGCTCTTCAGTGAGTTGTTCGAGCATGTGCTAGATGCCACTGTTATCCTTTGTGATAACTAGAGGGGGATTCGTTTGTCATAGAATCCCGTGTTCCACGATCGATCCAAGCATGTTGATGGCTGGTACCACTTTATCTGGGATATGGTACAGTGAGGCGCCGTAAGGCTCGATCATAGGAATTGATGAGCAGGTCGCGAATATTCTCACTATGCCCTTGGGGAAGGTCATGTTCCTAACCTTCCGTGAGAATCTTGGAATCGTGGAATGACCCTATTCTGAGGGTCCTGTTGGACAATGAGCTCTGGGAGCTCTGGGGGGCTTTGGGGATAGCTTCTTGGAGCTATAAGCAACCACAGGGCTAGGCTTGCCGAACCTTGTTGGTGTGCTTGGGCCCCACCATGATGATTGAGTTGGTTCGCCTCTCATGATTTGTGCCCCATATGCATCCTACCCATTTGAGTTCCAGACTCATGGGAAGTACCTCTCATTTGGCCAATGAGGTGGGAAAAGCTAGAGACTAGTAGCAAAGACTGATGGACACATCAGAGATTGCCGTACTCTCTATCTAGGATGACACGTGTCCAACCACTTGATCTGGGATCAAGTCTAGTGAGGTTTCGGACCTCCTACTGACTTCGGGTCAGATAAACCAACTTCGGGTTGGTATGTGACTCTTTGAGTCCATATGAGGTTTCGGACCTCCAACTGACTTCAGGTCAGTGAGACTAACTTCGGGTTAGTATATATGACTCTCTTGAGTCCAAGCAAGGTTTCGAACCTCCAACTGACTTCAGGTCAATGAGACTAACTTCGGGTTAGTATATATGACTCTCTTGAGTCCAAGCGAGGTTTCAGACCTCCTACTGACTTCGAGTCAGGTAAACCAACTTCGGGTTGGTATGAGACTCTTTGTGAGTTCAATAGAGGTTTCGGACCTCTGGGCTAAATCTGTTAGCTGGGGAATGATGTCTTTGTGACTGACCCACTTCTTTTCTGAAATAAAGAGACCAACAAAGCAAGTTACGGCGGGATGACGCACGATGTTTGATTGCATAGGTGGATGGAGTTCTCCCTAGTTGAGAGGGAGTGTTAAAATTGGACAACTAGGTCCAAACTCCATGTTGTGATGCTCAGATGAAGATACCAATATTTGTATTGGGTTCCTCTTTCGGAGAGGTGTAAGATTGATCTTAATCTGATGAGCAGAACATTTATTTTGAATTTATTTTTAATAATTTCAAATATGTGCAGGTCGGCCTTAAGGTTTTACACCCCCAGTAGATGTGTCACACACCTCAGTGATTGATATAAATAGAGTCAACATTGGAGGACTTTTTCACTCATCTCATCCTCACACATCATCTCCTCCTTTGATTTAGTACGAGCTCCTTGGAGGCAGTTTCTGTTCACACGTGGGAAAGAAGGAAGAAGATGTCAGCAGTTGTTGGTGTTGCCGCCGTTGTCACGGTGTTGCCGCCGTTGGGGCAGCGTTGAATTTTCCGGGGTTGATTTTGAGTCGACCGTGTGGTCGTTTTGAGGGTCATAGACACATGCCGGTTGGCCGACTCAAGGAGACTTTGCTGGTTGGAAGCATTCTATTGACCGCCGTAACGCACCACCACATTTTTTTGTTTCTAGTTTGTCTTCTATAGATCCACCGGTATGTTCTATCGCATTTTTACTTCAGTGTTTGTGGTGAAAAGTAAAAGTTGCATCAAGCATAGAACATCTACATAAATTTATTGAATTACATTGGACCACTTTTGAAGTAGAGGTTTGGATGGGCACATCTTCTTGGCTTCACCAGATGACTGTTAATACAGACATACCAGGCTCGGGAAGCTTGCTTCATATAATGCTTTCTGCAAACATAACACTTGAACAAACCAATATGCTCAGCGTTACACAAATCAATACTCTACAATCAAATCAACTAAGTCAACTTATCAAACCTTAGATGCCAAATCAAAGTTAATGTCAAAGTCATAAAAGTTTCTGCCAGTATCACCGTGACAAACTCTTTGGATCAAATTCCAGGTAGAGCTAACATCCAAATACCAAGTTATGACAACCTTTTATTACCAAGTACTATATAATCAACCTTTATCAAGCCATCCTTATGATCATAGCATGAATAATTTCTGTCACTAAATATGAATGCCTAAGTCAGGGACAAGTCATATAAGTTTCATCCATTTATCATATTGAATCACAACTGTATATACTTCAACCAATGAACCAAAGCTAATGAAGCAATACAAAATCATTATTGAATACCACTATTAGTCTCTGAAAGTCACTATACCCACATAGCACCGTCATCAAGGCAAACCGTCAATTATCAAATCAAAATCCTAATTTGTTATCATAGCAAGTTCAATCAATACATAACCCAAAGCATATCGAGTCAAAGTTCTAAAACATCTCTATGAATTATCAAGCATCATGTCAAACTCCAAACACTGCCTATCTATACCAATCATCTAAATCTAGTCAAACCCTTGCAACTGTTATCAAATACTGTCATACACTAGCCTTAATGGTTAAATCATAATGACATATTGATATGCATATTCCGGTCACCTGCAAATACAAGTTTAATCAACATATTCACATTATAGTAAGTCAAACATTCAAACTCCCCGCTCATAGAACTTTCTATTGTCTGCTCCATATTTGTAGGATTGTCATACTCCTGGTGCATTCCTGATTTTATACATAAAGCTTCAGATTTTGTGACCTATAGGCATAACCGCACCCATAGGATTTCTTCCATGTGGTTTTGAGGCTTATAGTTGCACTGATAAGATTGCTTCCATATAGTTGGGGTTTAAACTAAAGGAAACCCTCTCTTCTCAGACCAAAACTTGCTGCAGACTATCAACATTAGATATTTAGTCAAAAATCTTACTTCAACAATAAAGAATCTTCTATACATATGCAAATGATAATAGGTGTAGGGATTTTATGGAGAGATTCTCCCTTTGAATGAGTAGCCCCTTCAGCCATTATTATGCAAGTCATCAACCTGTCTATAATACTATCATGCATAAAAAACTGTTAGATCATAAAATCTAGCTATATCAGGTTCTAAAACATTTATCCATCATGGTAATAACATGTCAACATCATCTACTTCATCATGACATAAAATTTTCATCAAGGGTTAGAATGTTATGATTAGGGCAGTTGACAGGCATGTCATCATACTTCAAAGATTATAATCATTACATCACAAGCATCAAGTTAGGGTATCCAATTTTACCAATGTCATAATTACCAAGGTCAACAAGAAGATCATGAATATCGGTCTTATTGTTACAGTGCTATCATCAAGGTTACCATGCTTATTACAAGCATTATCAATAGTATCAAGCTACCATATATAAGAATCAATGTGCTAGCCTTCTTTATGAGATCAGGAGAACCATCATGTCTAAAAGAGATAGATGTTAGCCAAATATCAAATATACCAATATTTCAAAAATCATTGTTTCTATGACTTAATAGAATGTAAGATATTTGTCCAATACTGTTAATTTTGGGCAACTAGGTCCAAACTCCATGATGTGATGCTCGGATGACGATGCCAATATTTTTATTGGATTCCTCTCTCGAAGAGGTGCAAGATTGATCTAAAGATCATCTTGATCAGATGAGCAAAACATGTATTTTGAATTTATTCCACATGTGCAAGGTCAACCTGATTTATCCCACATACATAAGAGATGTGTCACACACCCCCACAGATGCCTATATATTGGAGAGACTTGGAGTTCATTTTACACACACATTCTGTGGAGGCATTTTCTTCTCTCTTGGATGGTGATGGAGCAATGTTCTTGGTTCTGCGTTTAGGGCTTCTTGGTGCAGTGTCTTGGTGGAGTATTCTTGATGAGACGTCTTGGGGTTGTGTGACACATTGGGTCGGCTGACCTTATGAAGACTTTGCTGGTTGAAGCATCCTGCTGATCGCCGTAACGCCACCATTCCTTATCTCTGTTTTTGGCTTGTCTTCCATCGATCTATTGGTATGTTCTATCTGCATCTTACTTTCATATGGTTAAGCCCTAAACGTTGAAAGCATATTTGCATCTAGCATAGAACGTCTTCAGAAATTTACAAATACCAAGTGCACCATCTCATCATGAGTACCATGAATCAAATCTACTTTCATATATATGTCATTTATGAAGGTGAAATCCTCAATACCTTAGGGTTTACCTTGCCATCCAACATTGCAACTGAAACATAACATTGAAACCATACACCATACACACCTTGTAGTATTAAGATATTGTAGTATTAAGATACCTATGCACCTAGATACCTGTGCACATTCTTATTTGACATGGGAAACTGTAGTATTTTGTCAACTTTTCATCAAGTGCCTCTTTACCTTTTCCAACGCTAGTTCTTCTATTCCTGCACTAGCCATGATCCTCAAGAAGGATCCACTTATCACAACTCATCAGGAGGTTAGAAGCATGTAAATACTCAAATATACATGCAGGAAGTATAAGTAATAATCAAAACAACAATCAGATCTAAATAAAAGTAAAGACATAAAGGAGAACCATAAATTGAAAAGTACTTATCTTCAATGAGAGGTGATCATCTCCCTCTTGAACCAACCTTCAAGAGCCATTACTGTCCATTCACCATATAACATTGCTGCCTTCAATATATTTACCAACTTCATCAACAACCAAGCCTAATAGAGACTATCCCATCTAGGGCTTCAACAAATCTGTCACAAGTTCTTGAACATCTTCACATTGATCATGCTAGGATTTCTAAATTGTATATCTCAAGTCATTGCCATAAACCATGGTTTCTCTCAAACCCTAACCTCATAATATCTATCAAACCCTAATACATAAATTTGCTAGGGTTTGTTCAAACTCTAGCGTTCTTTTAGGTCTACTCCATCTTCTTTTGCTTCCATCAAAGGTGTCTCCATAGGGGTGATCTTCAATGACTTTTCTTCAGCCCAACTCTGATACCATGTTAATTTTTCTTATGGCTATATTGTTCTTTGCTTGGATAATTGCATTTTATTATTTCCATATTAAATTCACCCCATAACATCATAACATTATTCAAATTTACATCATTATTCAACAACATGTGGAACTATATAGAAAGAACAAAATCATCATCAATGTAGTGGAACATAAAGGAACAATAGAAGAAAAACATTCACACATAGAGATACCAAGATTGGTTGGAGACTAGGGCAAAACCCACTACTAGGAAAACCCTTTCAAATTCTTCTTCTTATTAGGTTGTCATTGAATGATTCAGCAAAGAGAGAGTACAATGATCCATAACTTCAACCATAAACCTATCCAACAAAAAACAATTAAACAATATCGATGAGATTAACCCAAGCATGCCAATAATCAAAACCTTGATTCATAAGACTGTAATCAACTATCACTATTTGCGGTCAATTGCCGAACTCTGTGGTCAATTGGCGAAAACTTCCATTAACTGAAAAATCAAACTTTAGATTCCAGTCGAAAATTGCCTTGGCAAGCCTGTGACTATGACCCAAAACCCTAGAAACACGCGTGAGCTTCAGACCCTGTAATCTCGGACTTGTGCCAACCAATTTCTGCGAACTTGGCTCAGACCTGTGCGAGCCAAACCAAGGAAAAGAATAGAAGAATGTCTCATGATGATGTCCAAATGAGGTGGAGATCACTTGTATTTATAGCCTTCCAAGGGTGTCCAATTGCTTTAGGGCCAACCTGATCAAATGTGCACATGTGGGCTTTAGTTCAAAAAAACTCTTTCCCTTATCCAAATTGAGCGCTTCAATAGTCAAAATTGGTCCTCTCGAAAAGAGGAATCTTGTCTCATGGTTGAAATTTGTCACTGAGCTGCCAAATTAACAGTATGTAGAAGACCTTTTGAAGCTACCTCTAGCTTCAACAATTAGCAGCCAGATTTTGGGCAAAAATGGTTGGAAAATGATGACTGTAAAAGGTCGAAACATTTTTAGACTATTCTATATATTATAAGCTACCTAGTTTTGCAAAGTGTAAATGCTTCATTGGGATATTGCATATGCTAATATATGTTGTGTTTGGTGAGGGCATTGTGCTTTATATATTTGTTTGGGTTTATCATGTATTTGATTCAGTTTAGAAATCAATTTCCTACTAGTGTGACGTGTTAAACTTCTGTGAGAATTAATTAGAAACTAAAAACATGGTATTCTGACCATGTAAACTATTTGTTCCTGTTTCTAGATGTAGATATCGTGAAATGTTTTTTTTTTTAAATAAGAAAGTAATCTTATTTTAGTTTCGTTCCATCCTTACAAGCAAGATACACAATTGAATCATACAGTGATATATCAATGCATGCAAGTTACATTGAGCCTAGTCTTGTTGCAGCGTTGACTCCAGAACTGAAGGAAGCGTTAGATACATTTGTTGCTTCAAACAAGGTGGTTCTTTTCATGAAGGGAACTAAGGATTTCCCTCAGTGTGGTTTTTCCAACAGTCTTGTACAAATATTGAATTCCTTGAATGTAGAGTATGAAACAGTCAATATTCTTGAGAACGATACATTGCGCCAAGGTCTAAAGGAATACTCCAGCTGGCCAACATTCCCGCAGCTCTATATTGATGGCGAGTTCTTTGGTGGATGTGACATCACTGTTGGTGAGTTTTAACTACCTGATATTTTGAAGTTGTATTGATATCCATGCAATGGTGTTAGATTCCTTTGAAATATCTTCAATAATGTAATTGTGCATTTATCTGTCTTGTCCTTTGAATTTCATTAGTAACTGTTTCTCCATTCACTTTTTCAAACTTTACGTACATGTGTTGCATTTTAAGATGGACATAGGCTATAATATCTTTTGTTTTTTTGTGCCTTGTATAACTTTGAAGTTGAAAATTCAATTATTTCCACAGCTACCTGTGAAAATAGATGAGCTGAGAGATTCTTGTTTTTTGGTTGGTTATGAATAAAGGGTCGAAAATTAGTTTGCAAATTCAAAACTTTTCCTAGAGGTGCATTATCTATAATGTTACTAGGAGCAGGCATTGTTAGCTGTCAAGCACATTAGCAAAACAGGTGAGGGATGGCTTGTGTTCCAGTAATGGTTGCAAATTGTCACCATTTGCATGTCATCACCATAATTTTGGTAATCAATGTGCCTAGTCTTTCAAACATATTGATTGATTTACATGAGTGGGAATTAACAACTTTCAATAGAGGCTACAAACTAGCTGGGATTACTTGTTTTTGGGGAGCAGAGAAGCACCATGGGGAAAGGTTGCAGTGGCCATACTTAAACTGTATGCTGCTTGAAACAGGTTGCCAAATGTAAACTATGAATTTGAAAGAAGAAGAGGTGCATTCAGTATAGTTCCCATACCAGTATCAACAAAGAGTATGAGTTTGTGGTATGGAGGTTTGGACTATCCTTTAATAGAAGGATCTGCTTTGGCACTTATGTAGGGAGGGGTGGTCTGCATGTTCAAGCCTTGGCCTTCTGATGTATTCTTTTGTTGATGTTTGTAGCTTGGGCAGGCAAGGCCTAAGTGTCTAGGCATGCAGAAGTTGCCCAAGATCTCCTTAGACACTTGCTCTAGTGTGAACAAGTTGCATTTATAATCTGGCTAAGTTTTAACTTAGGAAAACCCAAAATTGTTATGTTGGCTAATTGAGCTAAGGAAACATTAGAAAAAGAAATGTATAGACTTTAGGAATTATGTTTTAATATCAGCCCTTCAACTCAAGTGAGACAAGGTCTAATCTCGACTTTCAATCACTTTGGAGATTAGGGTTAGGGATTTACCTCAACAAAAAATGATAAAAGGCAAGGCTAAGCAGAAGGAGAAGACACACCATATAGTGGCACAAGATTTAGAGATGCATCTCAGCGAGGAGTGTATACTCTAGTGTGTTGGGTTTGAGGAAGGGGGCAGCGAGGAGATCTAGATTATCCAAGGAGGGCTTGATCAATTGGATCAGATCCAGTTGTTGTACATGTATTTGCTCTTTTGGGCCACTATCCTAGGACAGGTGCCCAAGTAGGTTTTGAATATTTTAATGATGAACTGATTTGATTGGGCAGAATCTGTTGTGTCATTTTTTGTGAGATTGGTTATGTTTTTGCTTTTGTTAATTAATGTTAAGAACCTAGCTGTGCATTCATTCAGTAGATCTGTAATTTGTTAGTTTAATGGTTTGCTGGATGAGAGGTTTGTAAAAAAATTAACATCTTTAATGTGCATTATTGGAATATGAGATGCATTTTTCCAAAAAAGAAAATCCACAACTAGCCAAAAGAATAAATGGTTTTGATATACACGAATATCCAAAATATCTTTGAGAAATATGTGGGAGTATATAAGGCCTTTCCCACCTCGAGCTTAACTTAATATCTACCAAGAAAGTTAATTGCTTGGTTCATGGACATGTCAGCCCAAAGTGGAGTACGATTGGTATTAGTGCCATGTAACTTGAGTAATCATGTACATTATAAGGTTAGCAATAAATTGC
Organism: Pinus albicaulis; assembly: GCA_034641835.2. Classification (NCBI taxonomy): domain Eukaryota; kingdom Viridiplantae; phylum Streptophyta; class Pinopsida; order Pinales; family Pinaceae; genus Pinus; species Pinus albicaulis. Next base: position 515,387,212 of record CM076579.1, on the reverse strand, counting down.
AATGTCCCCAAGACCTTCTAGAGAGTATTGTTCAATGCATTCTCATCCAAGGATGGACTTGTTATGGCCTTTGTTTATAGGCACCTAGGAGATAAATTACTATCCTCTTAAAAGTCATTACCTTTTCTAGCATTTAACTTCTGGGCCCCTTTTGCAGTTCCAAAGAATCTTACTATATGCAAATGTTTAGTTTGTGTACTTGTACTATACAGGGTTGTCTCATCTAGATTTATCTGTTAAAAAATGGATACACATGTCACAGACAAAAGGGGGATGTGGAATGCAATATATTGTTATATTAGATTTGTTTGATACAATGAAGGAGATCACTATATATTTCATTCATTAGGTGGTTGTGCTACCCACTTTGCATTATTGACATGTTATTATTCTATACTTTATTTTGAGAAGTACTTCTTTCTCATAGAATCTTTTTGCTAAGCTGATGTGCTATGAGGGGCAGATCTATGCTATCAAAATCAGCTAGAACTTGCTCCCGACCTCATTGATGCAAACAAAATGAATGGTTATAACTATAAGACTTAGTGCTCACAAGCAATTTGGTAATTAGTGAGGGTTGAAGCAAAGGAAGGATAGTGCAAACTTAAAAATTAAATGAAAGAAAATGAAAAAAATTAAACGAGAGAAAAACAGAACAGGAGAGAAAGTTACTGAGGAATGGGAAATGAAAGGACAATGATGCTTAGCCTTTCATTGCCCCAGTTCTTCCTATAATTCAAGTCACAAAGGGTTATGTTACCGTTCCTTTTAGCAGTGTTGTTGAAGATCTGTACAATCTTGCTAGGCCGACTGTTAATTTAGGTTAACTTGATCTTAGCTTAGGACAGTTGCTTCAATGATTCATATTAGCCCGATTTCTCAATCATAGTAGAGATCTATTACTTCCTCCTTGAATTTCTTCTTTTCAGCTTCTTCCACTTTTTCAGTGATATGGGCTTCTCTCCTTCCGCTTTTGTGGTTGTCCTTCCTGAGCTTTGAAAAATATCTCTTGTAGTGACCATATTCATGACAGCCATAAGATTTGAACCTTCAACATGTTCTTCTTCTTTTTCCGAGGACCAAGCTTTCCAAACTTCCCTTTTCTTCTAGCCATGGTAGCAAATGCTTGAGCTTGCTCGCTTGATCCTACATCGATTTTTGTCTTCAGCCTTGTTTCTTTGATTTTTCATAATGACCATAGTTCATTGAATAGAGTAGCTTCCTTCTTCCCATAGATGCTTGATGTGAAGTTGCCTCATTCCTTTGGTAGTGCATTGAGCACTATGGTAGTCATTTCCTTTTCAAACATTATTTCTTCCAACTCTTGGAGTTGGTCTTCTTATTTTTGACACCTTCATAAAGTATGAGGCTATTCCTTCTTCTTTGATGTCTTCATCTTGTAGAGCTTGAGCTTCTTCTTTCGGCAGTTCAACAATTAAACCCTTAACATGACCAACGACTTCATTTTCTATGAGGATCAAATCTATCCTCTCCTTCCATGCAAGAAAGTTTGACGACTCAACCACTTTGTTGCCCTCCTTGCAATATGAATTCATTTTGACATATTCAAATATAGATATAAAAATACTTACTTGTCAAGTGAAGATGCTCCTAGATGATGAAATCTTCAATTTGACGCCTTCTTGATTTTGATGAGGATGTAGATAATAGAAGATGTCTTTCTTCCATAGTGATCCTTGGCTCAAAGGGAGATCACATTGATTCCTTGATGACGAAGACAACCCTTTTTCCTGCTTTTCTTCCTTGCTAGTTAAACTTGTTTCACAAACTCAAATTTCGGCCCTTCTTCATAATTTCAAATTGTTGTAGCAATCATGCAATTTCGACTTTTTCTGCGATAACCCTAGTTCACACATGTGGCTAGAATATGGACAAATTTGCATCCTTTCTACTTCGCTTGACTTGACTTCTTTTTCTTGTTATTTCGGCTTGCAAAGGAGACCTTACTTGGCACATAACTGATCCTTGATGGTGGTTGCAATTCGATACTTGTTGCTGCAGAAGGATGTCTTAATACTTTGAACGTGTGGAGAATATAGCTCAGAAAAACAAACCCAAAAGTGTTTCGCACTTCCTTCCTCATGTTAATGATAGTAGAATGTGTGAGATTCCCAAGAATGCTTCAAGTGTGGAACCCTTCTTTGGATGAGCGAGGGTTTTGAGGTCTTTTTTGATGCTCTTAATTATTCCCTTTCAATATGATGAGAGGGTTAGTCCTTCTTGATGATTGTGCTCTTGATGTTTCCTAGATGATCTCTTTATACTTTGGCCCTTGAGTATCCTTCTTTGTGTAGCCCTTCCTTGATGTAGTCGCCTTAGCTCTGATACCATGTTAAGAAATGTAGGAGGCAACAAGTGTAGATGATTTCTCTTACTTTGATAACTGCTTGTGATGTATTGTTACTTTACTTGATTAACTTCTTCTTTCCTTTATTATTATTAGTGTTCTCTATCATCAAATAATTACCAAATCATTACGAACAATGAGACAATAGGACACAAGATATAGGCGATCAACCAGGGCCAAAACCTCTCCAACTGAGAGGAAAACCCGCTAGAATTCTTCTCTTCTTATAGAACTTCAGTTGATGAATTCCAAGACCTATGACCCTTGACCAAGCCCCTCCAAGACCAAGTCATCCTTCCTTCTTGATGAGCTTTCCTTCCACAACTTCCAGCAACAAACTTCGACCCCAACAACAATTTACACCCAACTTAGACTATGGCTAAAGCAACTAACCTAAACGACTAAAACTTTGACCTTGATGCAACTGTAACTTCGACTAGTAGCTTCCCTGGCATGATCTGAGGCAACTTCACAACTTCAACCTTATACCTTCACAACTTCAACCTTGCAGCTTCACAATTTCAACCTTGTAGCTTCACATCTTCAATGCAACTTCAGAATTTTGTCTAGCCCAGAAACAATAGAAACCCTAACGAAAGAGAGAGAGAGAGAGAGAGAGAGAGAGAGAGGCCCAAATCTTCGACCTTGATCTTCTTCTTCTTCTTCGTCCTTTTCCAATTCTATCTTGAGGAGATCGAACTTTCTTGAGTGAGTGTGCAAATTAGGTCAAATTCCTTCTTATTTATAGGCTTGTGAGGGGTATGAATTGCTATCTTGACGCTGACTTGTCCCTTCATGTAGGCCGACTTGATCTTTGTGCCATGATGAGGTCTTGGAGGGTCTTTGACTTTATTTTGACTCAATATTTTTTTCTTTACAGTTTGTAACTTGCCCAAATGGGTCTTCAATTCATGACAATGACTCAATTGACTTTATGACAAACTTAGAAGCACTCAATGGGTGTTTGACCTAAACATAACTTTCCCTTGAGCACGAAACCCATGCCTCAAGATTACAAATAATAAATTTATTTTTCCCTTTTCATTAAATACATAAAATCACGATTACATATGTCATTATGAAGACCGAACCTAGTTACATATTTCAACATCAAGCACCCATTGAGTGCTCCTAGGGTTTGCCCTAGTGTCAAGAAGTCAATATAGTCATTGTCATATGAAGAAGACCCCATTGGGCACATAGTAACATGTCAAAAGAATTATTTTTGTATTTAAAAGTGTTAAAATACCCTCCAAGACCAAGTCGGCTTGGCAGCTAAGTAGTCGACCTCATTAGGGCATGTCGTCCTCCTTGGAAGTCTATATATGAGAGGGAAATCGACCTCCTATGTACACTCACACACTTCTCATAATCTAAGCGAAGGAGAAGCAGAAGAAAGGCAAGCAAAGCAGGATAGAAGGCCGAAGGACAATTTTCTTTGTTTATTTCTCTCTCTCTGAAATGTGCGAAAGGAAGGCTAGGGTTTGCAACTGCAAGGTCGAAGTTGTGAAAGTTGCAGAAAGAAGGTCGAAGAAAAGACTCTTAGGGCACCTACAACCCGTAGAAGAAGAAGCAAACCAAGCGAAGGTCAAAGGAAGCCTTGGAAGCCCTAGAATAGTCGAGGCTGAAATTATGTAGCTAGGGGTTGAAGTGGTGCAGCTGGAAGAGATTTGATTGGGTTTGACTTGGATAGAAGACGCAAATCATCAAGAAGGTCTGGGTTGGTCTTGGAAGGGTATTGGTCTTGGTATAGAGGTCTTGGAATTCGTCATTTGAAGAATCTATAGGAAGAAAAGAGATTTGTGGGTTTTCCTCTTAAGTGGAGAGGTTTTGGCCCTGGCTTGCAACGTACATCTTGTGTTCTTGTGTATTGTTGATCTTCTTGTTTTCGTAGTTGTTTGATGATAAGTACAACATAATAATAAGAGAAGAAGCTAATAATAAAAAAAGTAAAAATACATCACAAATAGTTATAAAGTTTAAGAAAAATCATTCCTGTTGTAGCCCTATAGATTTCTCAACACAAAGCGAGTAGTCTCAGTGAGCAGCTGAAATAAATACCTTACTCGGAGAAGGATTTCTGGAGCCAGATTGGCGTATTCCTAAGGGATTGCGAGTAGCAGGAAGAAGGCCAAGCAGGGAGGAGGACATTTCCAGATCTAGTCTCCAGTTTATTTGAGTTTCGCGAGATGGCTTTACCAGGACTTAGGGATGAGGATAGACTTGGCGAAGCCTCTAATCTTAGTGTCTGGAAGGACAGGATGCAGTTTTTATTGAATGAGCATGGTTTGAAGGGGTTCGTGACAAACGTCATGGTAGAGCCAATAGATCCACATCAACTGACAAATTTTAAGAAAGAGCCATGATCAAGAGGATGGTCCTAGACAGGGTTCGGGATCACATAGTCCTGCATATTGCAGACAAGAATTGCTGAAATTGACAACAAGAAACATTGAAAATGGCATATAGAATTGGCACCATAGGGGGCTTTTGATTTAATTTTCCCTTAATTCAATTGGAAGAAAAATTGTAATTCACATCACAACTTGTATTAGTCAACTAATTCAGAAAGACTGAGTTAGCTTAGGAAAATCGAGTTGGGGGTCAAAGAGCAGGCATGTAGAGGATTTTCCTATTTTTAGGGGGTCGAGTTATAGTTATTTGTGAGTTGTAATTAATTAACTCAATAACTCAATTAATTGAGTTAAAATCAGTTTAACTAGTTCTAATTGAGAGATGAGCTAGTGATAGGTCCAATGAATTAAATTTGATTTTATTCACAAATAGTGTTCAATCAGTTAACTGATAATTCACTATAAATAGTTGTTGCATGTCAGTTCTAAGGAAGGCCCAGTTGAGACAGGGGTTAAAGGGAAGATAATTATTCGTTGTATAATTAGAAAATTGTACAGGTCATGCATGAGATCATCGGGAAGCCTCAGATGAATTGCGCAATCATTATTTGGGATTTTTCTAATTAGTAGGGGCTCAATTAGCCCAAGAATGTGTAAGGAAGGCAGGCTAGGCAGGGGCAAGCAAAAGGTTAAATATTGGATCAAACTTGCTTAGATCAGTGCCAAATTCGAGTAGGATCAAAGTGAGACAGTCAATAGAGTGCAGAGGTTTCTCAGGAGGAGAGATAGCATTGTATTGTTTCATGATCTTGACCATATGCAATATACAAATAGTGGGGTTTTGAGCAGTTGCTTTCCCTAGATACATCTTGTGTTGTGCGATCGATTGATTTCTTTCTCTTGCTTGTTTGTGATTATGCGATTATATTTGGTTTCCGCAAATTTGTAGAAGCGATTCAATATTTTATTTTAGCACATTACATGATCAGATTGAATCCGTTTGTCTAATTTCTACAAGAATATGACAAAGGACACTTTTGTTGATTTTGATAGCTTAGGAGGTACTCCAAGCCCTAGGGTTCAGGGTTTGGAGGTTGGAGCACCACAAAAGTCAATTGTGGGCTTGGAACCCAGGGTTGGGGTTTTGTACCCAAAGTTGTTGGGCCAAAACAATGAGGCATTTTAGACATGCGATGGATGGAGATGGTAGAAGATGTTGAGGAGAATCCACCGCAATGAAAATCATCAAATTTCGAGTTGTCTACGATGATTTATGAATTTTTTGAAGTTGAAGATGGGTTTTTGGCACATAAGTCATGTAGGCTTGAGAATGAATGTGCCAAAAGACATATCTCTTAGAGAATTCATGGAGCCCTCCTTTAGTGTATAAATAGGAGGTGATGGAGAGTCATTTTACTCATCCAAATGTGCATCAACTCATAAGATTACTCTTTGAAATAGGCCGTGCGCAAGTGAAGGAGGACGAATATGTTTGGCTCTCTGTTTGGGTGAGTTTGACATCTATGACAAGGCCGAGTTGGTACAGGAGGACAATTGCAGGCTTGAGGGCAAATGTGGGTATGATTTGTGAGGTATTCTTCTCCTTGTAGGTCCGAATTTTGAGCAGGAGGCAAGGCCGAGTAATTGTGGTATTTATGGGCTATTTTTTTGTCTCAATTTTGCGTGGACAAATCCTTGATTGAGGTTGCAGATTGGTACAGGAATCTGAGTAGAGGGACGAGTTCTGTTCCACTATTTGGAGAGGGCCAAAAGAGTGAACAGAGGGTTGGAAAGTAGCCCTACAACCAATGTATAGGACCAACTCATCAGAGAGAGAAGGTCGCAGTTGTGGAGGAGCTTAGGTGGCATTTTTGAAGGGCTAACGTGGAGTTCCATTGTGCCCTAACCAAACCACAGAGTTACAACAATTTTCAGCCGATGAAGGTATGTATTTGTTGATGAGGTTATGTTGAGTTGATTGCTAGTTGGATGGCGTCCAAGTGTGGACAATTGGCAGCCTATGGAAGCCAAAAGGATGAGGGCTAACTTGGGTGGTTATAAGCCCTAACTTAGGAGTAGATTCCATAGTGAAGGTTGGGCATTTGAAGAGTTGTTGGAGGGAAACATGATAGTGCCCAAAGTAGCCCTAGAGCAACAAACAATGAGGACTTTGGATTGTTGCATGATTGGGTGAAGTATTGAGCCTAATGTGTAGCTCTTTGATGGACGAAGGAAGCTACTAAGAAGGCAAATTGTTAGCTGAGACATTGGCCAGCCTAGAGGAGCAGATTGGATCAGCGAGTGTTCATTTTAGCAAAAGTGACTTGCAGTAGTGATAGGTGGCAACCCTCCTAGAGTCTCTATGTGTTGTCCTTTGATGGACTAAGGGGCAGCTAGAGAGCAAATCAGAAGCAAAGGACTGACAGGACAAGATACGACCTAGATGTTGTGCTTGTAGTGAGATTGTCATTGTATCTTGTATTCTTGTACTTGTGGATATTTGAGGGTCATTGTCCCTTGTATGAGAGCCCTAGACAATTGTATTATATGTTGATTAATATAACGAAGTTGGGTCGTCCGTGAAGCGGAGGCAAATGGTGAAAGCACTTGACTTTCAGCAGATCCACCTAGGATCAAACCTCCGTGGAGACATACGCCTGTTGTGTCTTGGCTAGAAGAGTAGGCGACCCCATATCGGACGTCTCGGCTCTTGTTGAGGCATAAGTTAATTGCTATTGTGTGCGGCTTGCAAGCTGTTGCACCTAGCCTAGGTTTATAGTGGCAGCCAGTTGGATTTGAACCCGGGCCTTGCTTAGGCAACTCTCACCAGTTACCGATTGTCCTAGATCTAAAAATATATATATATATATATATATATATATATATATATAACGAAGTTGGGTTGAAAAATTTGTAAAATGTTGTCTATAATTGTGCATGTGTGGTTTACTGTTGTTCATATTCCGCTGTGCAAAATAGCTTCGTTGAGATTCTTGGTTTGGTAGCGTCAAAGATTTAAGATTCTATCCTAGACTCCAGGGTCCTGGAAAAACAACATGATATTAAAGCGTGTATGAGCTACTTTGGGAGACAGTGAATTAAAGAGTGCACAAGCGAAGTACAACTTAAGAGGGAGTTCGTCACATTGTAAGTGAAGGGCTCACTACAATGTCGAAGTTGCAAGTTGGTCTCCGGTATGAGGATAGGTTGGAAGGGGTGTCTAACTATAGCCCTTGGAAGGAAAGGATCAAGTTTGTATTGCAGGTCAACAAGATTTGGAGTTCCCTGGGAAAGAGATCAAGAAGCCAATCGACCTTAAGGAGATGGAAGTGTACGAGGAATTGGATAGGAGGGCAAGGTTGATCATCCTAGATGGTGTGAAGGATCCCTTAATACCTCATTTGTTAGGGAAGAACATTGCACATGAAATGTGGATGGATCTTCAACATTTATTCCAGAATAAGAACAAGAACCAGGTACTGGTATTGGAGGATAAGTTGAAGTGCACCTAGATGTTATAGGGTGAAGGAGTGACTTCATATCTGACGAGATTGTCTCAGGTCAAAGATGAGCTTGCTGCCGTTGGTGTGAATATTTCAGATTCTGATATGGTAAGGATTGCTTTGAAAGGGTTCACCGAGGAATGGAAGCCCTTGATCAAGGGGATCATTGCCAGAGAGAAGTTTCCAGATTGGAATAGGCTGTGGGACGACATCATTCAAGAAGAGTTGCGAGACGAGGATTTTCATCCGAAGGAGGCTTTAGATGATGACGTGGCACTTGCAGCATGAATGAAGGGTAAGCAAAAGGACTTGAGAAAAGTCAAGTGTTTCAAATGTGGCGAGATGGGTCATTTTTCGTTGAGATGTCCAATGAAGAAGAAGAAAGGGAAGCAGGTTGTAGGTGTTGCCACCTCTGCTGAGATGGATGCTCTCACCAGGAGGATGCATGGTACGTGGGCAATGGTGCGTCGAAACATATGACAGGGTCACAGGAGGTATTCGAGACTCTAGCTGAGTGGGACTCGAAGTTGCACATGGTGTTGGGCGACAAGAGTTAGAAGGAGATCCGAGGATCGAGAGTCGTGCCATTCAGGGTGGAGTCAGGATGAGTGATGCGGGTCCGGGATGTACTGTTTGTACCGAGACTCAAATATAGCGTGATATTTGTCTCAGTTATCGAGAAAAAGGGGTTTGAGGTCTTATTCCAGGATGGGAAGGCAAGACTCAGACCCAAAGGCTCTAGCTCCGCAGGTATTGTGCTTGGAGTTAGAGAGCATGGTCCATACAGGCTGATGAGCAAGCCTATAGATCATGGGAAGAAGAAGCAGTAGGACTAGGTGGAGGTTCTAGAGAAGCAAGTGCAGGTGCAGGCTTTAGAGGGGCTGGTCCAGATTCCAAAGGCTCAGAGGGAGTCAAGTTCTAGAGAGAGCTTCCAGGTTCAGAGGGAGACCTTGCAACCCAAGAAGAGTGCGTGGTCAACGGGGAGCAAGGGTGCTCCTACAATGACCGAAAATGAATCATGGAGAGAGTGGAAGACATTTTAGGAGAAGAAGAAGAAGAAGCAGGATGCTTCCAATGACAATGACACTTCCGAGAGAGGCGTAGTTCATGCTATAGGGATTGCTGCAGTTGTGAGCACCAGGAGTTGGGTGAGTGTTGCGAGTAGTGATGATGATGATGAGCTACTTCCAAGTCTTGGAAGTACCTCCCTCGCTAAGAGGGTGTGTTGATTTTGATAGCTTGGGAGGTACTCCAAGCGGGTTTAGAGTTTGGAGGTTGGAGCACCACAAAAGTCAATTGTGGGCTTAGAACCCAAGGTTGGGGTTTTGTACCTAAAGGAGTTGGGCCAAAACCATGAGGTGTTTTAGACATGTGATGGAAGGAGATGATAGAAAACATTGAGGAGAATCCAACGCAATGAAAATCATCAAATTTCGAGTTGTCTATGATGAGCTATGAATTTTTTGAAGTTTAAGATGTGTTTTTGGCATACAAGTCATGTAGGCTTGAGAGTGAATGTGCTAAAAGACATGTCTCTTAGAGAATTCGTGGAGCCCTCCTTTAGTGTATAAATAGGAGGCGATGGAGAATCATTTTACCTATCCAAATGTGCATCAACTCATAAGATTACTCTTTGAAATACGCCGAGCTCAAGAGAAGGAGGACGAATATGTTTGGGCGTCTATTTGGGTGAGTTTGACATCTGTGACAAGGTCGAGTTGCTACAGGAGGACAACCGCAGGCTTGAGGGCGAATGTGGGCATGATTTGTGAGGTGTTCTTCTCCTTGTAGGTTTGAATTCTGAGCAGGAGGTAAGGTCGAGTAATTGTGGTATTTCTGGCCTGGTTTTTTGTGTCAATTTTGTGTGGACAAATCCTTGTTTGAGAGTACAGATTGGTATAGGAATGATGAATCTGAGCAGAGGGTTGAGTTCTGTTCCATTATTTGGAGAGGGCCAAAATTGTGAACAGAGGGCTGGAAAGTAGCCCTACAATGAGTGCATAGGAGCAACTCATCAAGGAGAGAAGGCCGCAGCTGTGGAGGAGCTTAGGTGGCAGATTGGGAGGGTTTACGTGGAGTTCCATTGTGCCCTAACTAGACCACAAAGTTACAACAATGTTCATCCCATGAAGATATGTATTTGTTGATGAGGTTATGTTGAGTTGATTGCTAGTTGGATGGTGTCCAAGTGTGGACAGTTGGCAGCCTGTGGAAGCCAAGAGGAAGAGGGCTAACTTGGGTGGTTAGAAGCCCTAACTTAGGAGCATATTCCATAGTGAAGGTTGGGCATTTGAAGAGTTGTTGGAGGGCAACGTGACATTGCCCAAAGTAGCCCTAGAGAAACAAACAAGGACTTTGGACTGTTGCGTGATTGGGTGAAGTATTGAGCATAATGTGTAACTCTTTGATGGACGAAGGAAGCTACTAAGTGTTGAGAATTTGGAGGGCTAGAGCTTAATACAAATTCTCTTCTTGATAATTACTTGTGAGCTTACTTAAGTTACTTATGTCTTCTCTTCGTTGTCTTATTTTGTCTTTCATCAAGTCAATTATCAAAATACACAAGACACAAAATTAGGCTCCTAGAGCCAGGGCAAAACCTCTCCCTCTCGGAGAGGAAAACCCGCAAAGAATTCTTCTTATAGATCTTCAAATGACAAGTACCATGACCATGACTCAGACTCTTGACCTAGGTATACTTTCAAGACCTTGTTACTTCTTGGTTTTTCAATCTATACTGACCTCCATTTGCTTGTATATCACCCTTTCAGAATGTGAACCTTCTTTCGTACCTCCGTGATCCATACTTAATCACTCCTTACATTCACATATCATTATTGATGAATTCCACACTTCATTAGCGTTCACACTTCTTCACTGTTAACACTTTAGATAAATCCGCATCCTTTACTTCACTATTATTTCCTTACAAACTCAAATTATTTACCTCTGTGATCTACATGTGAATCCGCATCATTTTCTTGACATTAACACTGTTCTGCACTTTAGAATCTGCACCTCAGATCTGCATTTCAGTTACTGGTAAATCTGCTGTAGTTTAACACTTGTAACTATCGCACTGAAACCCTGTACTTGATCTTCAAAATTCCGCATTTCATTCTCTGAAACAGTCTCAGGAAATCTGCATATTTCTTTTCACAAAACAGTGTGCAAGCTCTTCAAATTTGCCCGCAATCTTTCTCACAGGAGTCCGCATTAGGTTCAGTGTTGTATACCGTAATTTCTTCATTTTGATATCCGCAAACTTATCACAGAGATCCGTACTATGTTCTTTCTTTTATCTGCAATGTGTTTTCAGAAATATTTGATTTCTTCATGAGATTCACACTTCAATTCTTTTGGATATCCGCACTTATGTTGCTGAGAGAGCCCGCACGATTCTGTTGCAGAGACCACCAAAAGATTGGTCTTCCTATTCGAATTTATGTTTTCCCGCATTCTTGAAATCACCCAGAAACTTGTCTTCGTGTTTTTGTTTTCATATTCATCTTGAGTCGTGATTCTTGAATGAGCTGCAGTCTAACTTTATATATAAACATAATATGTCTCTTTATTGGAGCCGACTTGAATGGATGCTTTTGAGCCGACTTATGTAGGAGTTTTTAAGCCGACTAGTTTATTGTTTTCAACGCTGAACTTAAGCATACAGATGTATCTTTGATAAACATGACTCTTTAATATATTTCTAACTAGAAGACAAGTTCCTAAAGGACATCAAGAAGAAGTCCTTTGACCTAGAATAAAGCTTTGCTCATGAAACCCATGACGCAATCATACCAAGAATATATTTATTATGTTTATCTTCTTTATTACATAAATATATAATTTACATAGTCAACATGAAGACCGACCTAGTTACACTTTTCAACACTTCCTCTTGACTAGGGAGGTATTCATACAGGTACATGGTCACTTTCAAACTGAAGAATCTCATATGAAGAATCGGATTGGTAATCGCATCTGTATAGCATCATATCAACTAGCATTGCCCTAGTGCAAGGCCTTGACTAACAACCCCATCTCTCAACGAGACAATGGGCTACCGGTGAGACCTTATAAACATAGTGTTGTCTCTCAGAAGGTACATACTCACCCGGTGTTCCCAAAGTATGACCTTCTTGAACTATTCTTCTCTTAGATGGTGACCCTCAAAGAATATCTGAGAGAGAGCTACACTTATCTTGAATGCCTAATACATTCTCCAAAGAGTATCGAAAATGCAGATGATTAATATCATATTTATAACTAGGGCAAAGTTATAAAGGACATCAAGAAAAGTCCTTTGACCTAGAATAAAGCTTTGCTCCTTAGAAACATGGCCTTAATCCACGGAGAAATATATTTATTATGTTGTCTTCTTTATTACATAAATATATAATTTACATAGTCAACATGAAGACCGACCTAGTTACACTTTTCAACACTCCCTCTTAACTAGGGAGGTATTTATACAAGTACATGGTCACTTTCAAACTGAAGAATCTCATAAGAAGAATCAGATTGGTAATCGCATCTGTATAGCATTATATCAACCAGCATTGATCTAGTGCAAGGCCTTGACTAACAACCCCATCTCTCAACGAGACAATGGGCTACAATGCTGGCGAGATACATGACTTATAGGCACCATCGTCTTTGTCTCTCCAAGGTACATACTCCACCCGGGTGTTCCCAAAGTATGACCTTCTTGGACCATTCTTCTCTTGGGTAGCTAGCCCTCAAAGAATATTGGTCCTCGACTACTCTTATCTTGAATGCCCTAATACATTCTCAAAGAGTATCGAATGCCAGATGATTACCCAATCTTCCATTCTATCTTCCCAAGTGAAGACCAAAATGATGTTTCTATCTCTCCCTCTCAACCAGGGAGGACCTATTCCACAAAGGAATGTACTCATTCCTATACAAGGAATGTTCCTAACCTCCTTATTACAGGTAAGAAACTTAGGAATTACCAAGTTTCTTCCAGGTAAGAAACTTATCATCATGCTCCCTCTTAACCAAGGACCTCCAGCAGCAATGGTGAGACACCCAACTGCTCATGAAGAATTCCTGTCCTCGATGTCATGGATTTCGATATTGAGGAAACTACAACTTTTAGCTTCATAGGGCACATACCATTCATCACTTTCATCCTGAGTCATATCAGTTGTCAGAAAGTTATTCATCAAACTTCCTTATTTGGTCCACTATTGTGCCATGCTGCTTTCTCATGATTAGCAGCCCTGCACAAATTCATCCAGATAAACATATACATATGAACTTTTGAAACAAAAGTTACCTTAGTGATGATCTTTCACCATGACATCTTCTTGCAAGCATCGACATCCTTCATACAGATTGACACATCTCCTAATGATATGTTTTTCCAAGGGTCTTCTTCTTTACCAGACTTCTGTTAGGGTCTACATATATTTCCAAGAGATCTCCTAGTCACATCTTCTTTGCCTCCAGATGATAACTGCCTCTTGACATGGTTGCATTTCATGATCTCTTCCTCTTTGCACATTCTTGATTCCCAGGAACATACAACTTTTCTAGTTTCTCGTTCATATACAACCAGCTCATATTCCATGATGACATATTATGTTGATTTCATCTGTCCGTGCATTGAGAGATACTCCTCCATAGATCATACTTCTAAGTACAAAAGTCCATTACCAGCAACCGCATGACATGACTTCACAACATCCAATGTCAGCATATAAATATATATACATACCTCGTACCTTTTTCCCTTGAGTCATCCTGTAGCAAATTCTCAAGAATGAAGAGCTTCATTCCCTTGGCCTGCTTCATCAATATGTCATCACATCCCAAAAATATGTTTCCATGATGACCCTTGCTCTTGATGACTGCTTTTCATTAGGAATGTTTGTCAGAGAGGTTTTCCCGGAGCTGATTCACCAGGAGCTCCTACCATGCTTCGATCATGATGCTACATTGCCTCCCATCATATAATCGATAGAAATCACTTAAAGGAGAAGTTGATCTCTATCGTAGTGGAGATCCCTTGCTTCTTCTTTCTTAGATTTATTTGCATCAGGTTCTTTTTCAGAGACATGGGCTTCTTTCCTATTTCTCTTGTCCTTTTTCAGATTAAGGACAATTTCTATTATAATACCCATGTTCATCTCATCCAAAGCATCGTGCTTTGTTACTGAATCTTCCTTTCTTTCTCGACGTGACTGCAAAGGCTTGATTCCCTTCACTTGATCTTGTAATACCTTCGGCTTTTAATCTTATTTCCTCTATTTACATAGAGACCCTAAATCGTGGAATGGCGTGACTTCTATCTTCCCGTATAATTGTGAAGTGAAATTCCCCCATTCTTATCATAGAGCTTTTAGCACCACTGTAGTCTTTTCCTAGTTCCTACAGTTGATCAGAGAGATTGCTTCTCCTGTAGTTCTCACAGAGAATAGCTCCACTAATTTCTTATATACTTCTTTTGATGATTTTAGATTTGGTACATCGGAGATGATAGAGTCTTTTATGGATTCTATAAGAATCCTTTGGGCTCTTATATCTCCCTTCATGAATTTGGCATGACATCATTGTCCTTGTCTTCTATGGAAAGTTTGAGCCCTAAACAGTTTGCTTCTTTCTTTTCAAAAGAGACATTTTAATAGATTCATATAAAGTCATAGATATACTTACTTGAGTAAATGATTTTCTTCTTCTATCAGCTTGATTACTTTGAAGATGGTTGAAGCTTCCTTTGAATGGTGATTGATGAGGATATTATGTTGCTTCCTTGAAAGATCAAGGATGATAGGTAACTTGCCTTGAAGCTTTTGATGGCAATACTTTGAGATGGCAATGATCTGCTGGCACATTTAAGATGGTTCTATAATACTGTCTTATTTCTTTCACTGTGGAAGACTGACCTTTCTTCTAATCAAATCCTTGCTTTGATGCCATCCATGAAATCTGATCCTTGAGTGTCTGTATGCCCTTTCTAGCACCTTAGCTTTGATACCATGTTGAGAATTTGGAGGGCTAGAGCTTAATACAAATTCTTTTCTTGATAATTACTTGTGAGCTTTAAGTTACTTATGTCTTCTCTTCGTTGTCTTATTTTTTCTTTCATCAAGTCAATTATCAAAATACACAAGACACAAAATTAGGCTCCTAGAGCCACGACAAAACCTCTCCCTCTTGGAGAGGAAAACTCGTAAAGAATTCTTCTTATAGATCTTCAAATGACAAGTACCATGACCATGACTCAGACTCTTGACCTAGGTATACTTTCAAGACCTTGTTACTACTTCTTGGTTCTTCAATCTATACTGACCTCCATTTGCTTGTATATCACCCTTTCAGAATGTGAACCTTCTTCTGTACCTCTGCGATCCATACTTAATCACTTCTTACATTCGCATATCATTATTGATGAATTCCGCACTTCATTAGCTTTCACACTTCTTCACTGTTAACACTTGAGGATAAATCCACATCCTTTACTTCTATTATTTTCTTACAAACTCGAATTGTTACCTCATGATCGACATGTGAATTTCATCATTTTCTTGATGCTCTTGTTTTGCACTTTAGAATGCACCTCGGATCCGCATTTCGATTCTCCCGGTAAATCTCTTGTAGTTTAACACTTGTAACTATCGCACTCGCCTTTGAAACCTTTATTCCTTGATCTTCAAAATTAGCAAATTTCATTCTCTGAAGCAGTGTCAAGGAAATCTCTGCCTCTTTCTTTTCACAAAGCAGTGTACAAGCTCTTCAAATTTGCTGCAATCTCTCGGAAAATCCGCATTAGGTTTAGTATTTAATATCTGTAATTTCTTCATTTTGATACGAACTTATCAAGAGATCAGCACTATGTTTTCTTTATCACGTGTGTTTTGAAATATTTGATTTCTTGAGAGATTCATACGTCTTTCTACACTTGATTCGCACTTCAATTCTTTTGGATCTCTATCACTTATGTTCTTGAGAGAAATGAAGATTCTATTACGAGAGACCAGGAAGATCTGCAGTGCTTCCTATTCGGAATTTATGTTTTCTGCATTATTTAAATCAGAAACTTGTCTTCGTGTTTTCATATTCATCCTGAGTCATGATTCTTGAATAGACATAGTCTAACTTTATATATAAACATAATATGTCTTTTTATTGGGCAGACCATATGAATGGGTCTTTTGAGCCGACTTATGTAGGAGTTTTTTAAACTGAAACTAATTCTTGTCTTCAAGCGACCGAACAAGCATACGGATGTATCTTTGATAAACATGATTCTTTAATATATCCGCACTTCATTAGCTTTCACACTTCTTCACTGTTAACACCATGAAGAATAAAGCTTTGCTCATGAAACCCATGACGCAATCATACCAAGAATATATTTATTATGTTTGTCTTCTTTATTACATAAATATATAATTTACATAGTCAACATGAAGACCGACCTAGTTACACTTTTCAACACTAAGAAGGCATATTGTTAGCTCAGGTATTAGCCAACCTATAGGAGTAGATTGGATTAGGGCGTGTTCATTGTAGCAGAAGTGACTTGTAGCAGTGATAGGTGGCAACCACCCTGGAGTTTTCATGTGTTGTCCATTGATGGACTAAGGGGCAGCTAGAGAGAATATTGGAAGCAAAGGATCGACAGGACAAGATACGACATAGATGTTGTGCTTTTAGCGAGATTGTCATTGTATCTTGTATTCTTGTACTTGTGGATATTTGAGGGTCATTCTCCCTTGTACGGGGGCCCTAGATAGTTGTATTATATGTTGATTAATATAACGAAGTTGGGTTAAAAAAATTGTAAAAAGTTGTCTATAAATGTGCATGTGTGGTTTACTGTTGTTTATATTTCGCCTTGCAAAGTAGCTTTGTTGAGATTCTTGGTTTGGTAGCGTCAGAGATTTAAGATTCTATCCTAGACAGCAGGGTCGTGGAAATTCAACAATGTGGGATGTTGTTGTGAAGCTATACCAGGATCCATCAAAGAATCGTAAAATGATTCTCAAGGAGAAGTTGAAGACAATGAAGATGTAGAAGGGTGAGAACATAACTTCCTATCTCACTAGAATTTTGAACGTTCCTGATGAGCTAGCAGTTGTAGGAGAGAAACTTGAAGACAAAGATCTTGTGTGAGTAGCTCTAAATGGGTTTACCAAGGAATGGGGGACCTTTGTTCATGGGATAACTGGATGAGATCAACTACTAGATTGGGAAACCCTATGGAGTAACTTCACGCAAGAGGAGCTAAGGCTTAGCCTAGTCGAAGGTACTATAAAAAACAACAACATACGACTGAAAGCTGAGGAGGAAGAAAATGTTGCCCTTGCTAGTAAGGGAAAGGCGAAGAAGGGTCCCAATCAAGGATAATACCCAAAGGGAGGCGAAAAGAAGAAAAATAACCTGTCGAAGGTCAAAATGCTTCGGATGTGGTAAATTTGGTCACTACGTCACCAAAGAGAGAAGGATAAGAAGGGACAAGACTAGACGACAACTTCGGTGGTGATAGGTGAGTTGACGTCCAGGTTGGAAGAGTTTGCATTGATAGCAACTACACTCCAGATGGAGGAGGAGTGTAATGCTTCAGAGTTGTAGGATCGGGTAGGGTTCGAGAAGGCACAACATCAGACAGGTGTTTCCTCATAGATCATCACCTTTGCTATAGGGGCCCACAATATTCAGTAATAGGAGGATTAGTGTTCAACAGGCACAATAAGATATTGAGGGATAGTGCAGAGCTAGTTGTAGTCAAATATTGGAGAGGTGCAAAGACAGTTGGGCGCAGTCAGTTTCTCAGTGGACAGTGCAGAGCTAATTGTAGTCAGAGACTCAAGGGATAGTTGCATGGATGTTGTAGATCAATAGAGATCGAGTTTCCAGTTGCAGTTGCAGGAAAGTCGTGTGATTGAAGGAGGAAGTGTGAATTGCCTAGATGTAGGATGCAGGTGCAGTTCTAGCTAGAGTGAGATTCCATGAGGGGGTTTCCATTTAGGAAAGTTTTCCCAATCTTGTTTCAGAGGGAGATTAGGCGAGATCAAACTCACTATTGCAGTAGTTGCAACGACAACGCAAAATTAGCAGCAAAGCAGTGGTAACAACAGTGAGTGGTAATCAAAGTATGCGTAGATTGTTGGTGGACGGTGTTTTCCAATTGACTTCTGCACAGTGATTTCTAGCGACAGGGAGTCATATCAGTGAGAGATGTGAAGAAAGGAGGTGTAACAGATGTTAGGCATCAACAACATGGTTAGTACAACTACAGATTGTAGAGGAGAGAGATGTTGGGGAGAGAACACCTTCCTCGCTAAGAGGGAGTGTTATTTTTTGGATGATATGGTAGCATCAGATAGGTTTTCTGGTCTCGATTTGTGTCTAAGAGACTAAGGAACACAAGATCTTCAAAACCTAGAAAAGGTTTCGGAAGAAAACACCTGAAGGCCACTCAATTAAATTAATTGATCAACAATTAAAAAAATGCCTAAGTCTAACTTAAGAAAATTGATTAATTAATGGGAATTAATTGAGGAGATCGACTTATACTTTGCAAACTTCCAAAAAAACATGGATAAAGTCTAATATGATCTTAGCCATTGATCACGATTAGATCTTGGCCGTTGATGCTCCAACAAGAGATTATAAGAGCAAGTCGATGGGATGGAGAAAGACACAAGAGGGAGAACAAATTAGCTAAGGCAGTGTGAGTTTCCCAGTGTGTAGTATTCAACGAGGGAAGAATTCGAGCCAGAGAGTAGCAGGGGTTTGCAACAAGGATAATTTTTAGGGAAATTCATAAGTGGTTTTCCAGTTTCCTGTGTCAGGGAAGGGAGGCCGCATTATCTAGCAGAGAGGCCAAGTTTTGCAGTGCGAGTTGCCCAAAGAGGTTCGATTCAGTTGCTAGTGCCCGAATCTTGCACCGGGAGGCCTAGCGAATTGTTTCCAGTGACAAAGACAGGCAAGACGACTCACCTGGAGGGGTTTCCAAGGAAGATAGATTTATCGAAAGGCAACAATGTGTACTCCCAGTCTGGCAATGCGAATTGTCAAGGAAGTGCGAATTGCCTAGGGAGGGCCAAATTGAGTTGGAGTGAGGGAAAAATAAATTTCTTAGTTGAGATATAATTTTTGGAGCTGAGCTAGGGAGGATAATAGTTGTAATTCTCTATTTTGCTGCATAATAAAATAAACCCTCATCCGCTACATCAATTTTCCCTTTGGGGTTTTTTCGGGGACTTTTTAGTCCAAAAATATTGTGTTTATTTTTATGTGTTCATCTATTTCTTAGTTCTTGATTTTCCTTCCGCAACATATTTTATTTGTGAAGAATTGTAGTGTGATTTATTCGTTATTTGCCGTAACAGTAAAACAAATAAACTACTAATCATTTGGAACAATAAACTCACGTTGTTGCAATTTCAAGGAAATTTCACAATGTATACTCTGTAATTAATGAATGCAATAAAAAAGCAGTAAATAACCTCAAAAGGCACTTTTGAAAATGGGCCTGGAGAAAGAGCAATGTTCTGCCACCAAATTACTGTGACAATTAGACTTTAAAATTAGAATAAATTAGACCTCAAGATGGCCAACAAAATTGCTTCCGAAAATTCAACGAGGATTGTCTCAAACCGACTCACATCAACTCAAGTATTGCCTTAGAAAATGCAAGATAAACCCTAAGAAAAGATGAAAGAAGAACCATATAGATTTGGCCACAAAAATTAGCCAAAGACTCCACTTTAGCACAGTTAGGCCCTCAAAAATGTTGAAAAGTGTAACTAGGTCGATCTTCATGTTGACTGTGTAGTTATGTATTTATGAAAAGGAGGAGACAAAGATAATAAAATGTATTTTGTTGTACCTGCTTCATGGGTTTCATGAGCAAGATTTTATTATGTAGATAGACTTCTTCTTGATGTCTATTAGGTTTTTGTGTTCTAGGTATAAATAGAATTTAGTGTCAAAATCATGAAGGATCTAGGTCAGACTTATATGCTACAAAGACCTTGTAAAGAAGCTCTCAACAACCCTCAAAAAGTGTTGGAATACAAGCTCCAAATATAGCAGAAACAACCTTCAACAATATTGGAATACATGTGAAGTAATACCTCATAAAATGCCGGAGAAGACAAACTACAAATCGGCCTAAATTTCAAGTTATAAAGTCGGCCTAAATATCAGCTGAAGGGTCGACCTAATAGCTGGATCAGTCACCTATATATATGACTGTCCTGCGGCTCATTTGGAGAACAAGCAATGCGGACTCATTTGAAACAAAAGGGATAGGAGAGTACAGATTGCAGAAGGTACAGGGGGGTGTAGATTGCGGAAGTTACAGAAGGGTACAGATTGCGGAAGGTATAGTTTGCGTATAGGTACAACAAGGTACAAGATTGCGGATTAATGCAGTATATTACGGAAGGTGTAGGAAGGGTACAATGAGGACATCTTTGAGTTTAAAGTATCTAAGGAAAGAATTTACCAAAGTCAAGATAGTGATTATAAGAAGAAAGGCTGATCTAAAGGTGGTAGAAAGTGAGGAAGGTAAATAAGAGATTTACCTTCCTAACTACATTTCAAGGAATTCAGTTACAAATGAAAATAATTCTGTCTTTACATTTGACTGAGTACTTTGATAATTGACTTGATGAAAGATTAACTAAGCTAAAGAAGAGAATACATAAGTAAGCTCACAAGTAATTATCAAGAAGAGAATTTTTGTATTTATCACCAGCTCTCCAAAATTCTCAACATGGTATCAGAGCTAAGGTGCTGAACACAAGTGCTTCTTGTCAACAAAGACACTCAAAGAAGCAAAGACAAAAGTTTGGACTGGAAAGACAAACCAGTTTGCAAGGAAGACTATCCAACTATTTCACAAGAAAAGATCAACTCATTAATCTTTGGTATCAAAAGATTTGCACTCAAAACATTGTTTGAAGGAAATCACAACTTCTGAAGATAGTCATTATTATCAAGGGTTCAAGTACAACAACATTGAAGAAAGGAAACCCTTGACTTCATTCTCAATCACAATAAAGGAAGCTGCAAGCAAATCCACTCAAGTAAGTATTAATGACCCTATCTATCAAGATGCTTTTTTGTAAAGAAAGCAACAAGTTGGTTGGACCATCAAATTTTAGTGCATGGAAGAAGAGAACAGACTTAAATTTAATTGAAGACGAAGTAATGGAATATATCGAAGGATCCACTGTTCAACCTCCAAAAGAAGATACTTCAGCCCATGCTAAATACATGAAGGGTGAAATTAGAGCCCAAAGGATTCTCATAGAATCCATCAAAGATTCTCTCATTCCCTATGTATCAAAACTAAATATTACAAAACAAATATATGAAAAATTGGTGGAGCTATTCTCTATGAGTATTGCTGGAGAAGCAATTTCTCTGAGACAAGAACTATACAAGATGAAATTATCAAAGGAAGCAGGAATCGTCCCATACTTTATGAGGATTTCTGAAATAAGAGATCAACTACAGGAACTAGGAGAAGTGATGTCTGACATTGAGATGACTACAGTGGTGTTGAATGCTCTACCAGAGGAATGGGGAAGCTTCACTTCTAGTCTATATGGGAAGAAAGAAGCCACTCCATTCCATGATTTGTGGTCTCTATGTAAAATAGAGGAAACAAGACTAAAGGCCAAAGCTGATACAGGATGAAGTGAAGAGAATCATGCCTTTGCAGCCTCATATAGGAAGAAAGGAAGATTCAGAAAATTTGGCACTCAGAATAAAAGAAGAAATATGGACAACGTGCGATGCTTTGGATGTGATGAACTTGGACATTATAAAAGAGATTGTCCTAAATTTGGAAATGTCAAAAGGAAAAAGGAAGAAGCTCTTGCCATGTATGAAAGAGAAGAACTTGACACTAAAAGATCTAAGAAGGAGGAAGCAAGAGATCTCTATTATGACTGAGATCATCTTTCTTTTTAAGTGATCTCTGATTGGTTGTAAAAATTGTATGATAGCAATGTACATTAAGAAGCATCTCGAAAGAAGCATGGAAGAAGCTCTCGGTGTAATAGCTTCTGAACCTCCCTATTCAAGTAAAGTAGTCATCAGATCAAGGGTCATCATGGGGACAAAGTTTTGGGATGTAATGACATATTGATGAAGCAGGTCAAGGGAATGAAGCTCTTCATTCTTGAGAAATTGCTACAGGAGGACTCAAGAGAAAAAGGTATGAGGTATGTATATATTTATATGATGACATTGGATGCTGTGATGTCATGTTATATGGTTGCAGGTAATAGAATTTGGTACTTAGAAGTATGATCTATGGAGAAGTATCTCTCAATGCACAGACAGATGAAATCAACATAATATGTCCTCATAGAATATGAGGTGGTTGTATATGAACAAGAAACTATAAAAGTTGCATGTTCTTGGGAATCAAGAATGTGCAGAAAGGAAGAGATCATTAAGTACAACCATGTCAAGAGGCAGTTACCATCTGGAGGTCAAGAAGATGTGACTAGGAGATCTCCTGGGAAGATATGTAGACTTTGACGAAAGTCTGGTAAAGAAGACCCTTGGAAAAACATATCATTAGGAGATGTGTCAATCTATATGAGGGATGCTGATGCCTACAAGAAGATGTCATGATGATCATCAATGAGGTGACTTTTGTTTCAAAAGTTCATATGTATATGTTTATCTGGATGAATTTGTGCAGGGCTGCTAATCATGAGAAAGGATGTATGATCCTGGGAGATGATTCAAAGGAAAGCAGCATGGCATAACAAAGGACCAAATAGGGAAATCTGATGAATCACTTTCTGACAGCTATAATGACCAAGGATGAAAGTGATGGATGATCTGTGCCCTATGAAGCTAAAAGTTGAAGATTCCTCAATATCTAAATCCGTGACATCGAGGACAAGAATTCTTCATGAGCAGGTGGGTGTCTCACCATTGCTGTTGGAGGTCCCTAATTAAGAGGGAGCATGATGGTAAGTTTCTTACTTGGAAGAAACTTGGTAATTCCTAAGAATGAGCTTAGGTACATTCCTTGTATAGGAATGAGTACATTCCCTTGTAGAATAGGTCCTCCCTGGTTGAGAGGGAGAGATAGACACATCATTCTGGTCTTGGGAAGACAGAATGGAGCATTGGGTAATCATCTGGCATTCGATACGCTTTGAGAATGTGTTAGGGCATTCAAGATAAGAGTAGTCGGGGACCGATATTCTTTGAGGGCTAGCTACCTAAGAGAAGAATAGTCCAAGAAGGTCATACTTTGGGAACACTCGGGTGGAGTATGTACCTTGGAGAGACAATGACGAAGGTGTCTATAAGTCACGTGTCTCGCCAGCATTGTAGCCCATTGTCTCGTTGAGAGATGGGGCTGTTAGTCAAGGCCTTGCACTAGGACAATTCTGGTTGATATGATGCTATACAGATGCGATTACCAATCCGATCCTTCAGTTTGAAAGTGATCATGTACCTATATGAATACCTCCCTAGTTAAGAGGGAGTGTTGAAAAGTGTAACTAGGTCGGTCTTCATGTTGACTGTGTAATTATGTATTTATGAAAAGAAGGAGACAAAGATAATAAAATGTATTTTGTTGTACTTGCTTCATGGGTTTCATGAGCAAGATTTTATTATGTAGATAGACTTCTTCTTGATGTCTATTAGGTTTTTGTCTTCTAGGTATAAATAGAATTAAGTGTCAAAATCATGAAGGATCTAGGTTAGACTTATATGCTCCAAAGACCTTGTAAATAAGCTTTCAACAACCCTCAAAAAGTGTTGGAAGACAAGCTCCAAGTATAGCGGAAACAACCTTCAACAATATTGGAATACATGTGAAGTAATACCTCATAAAATGCTAGAGAAGACAAACTACAAGTCGGCCTAAATTTCAAGTTATAAAGTCGACCTAAATATCAGCTGAAGGGTCGGCCTAATAGCTGGATCAGTCACCTATATATATCACTGTCCTGCGGCTCATTTGGAGAACAAGCAATGCAGACTCATTCGAAACAAAAGGGATAGGAGAGTACAGATTGCGGAAGGTACAGTTTGCGTATAGGTACAACAAGGTATAGGATTGCGGATTAGTGCAGCAGATTACGGAAGGTTCAGGAAGGGTACAATGAGGACATCTCTAAGTTTAAAGTATCTAAGGAAATAATTTGCCAAAGTCAAGACAGTGATTATAAGAAGAAAGGATGATCTAAAGGTGGTAGGAAGTGAGGAAGGTAAATCAGAGATTTACCTTCCTAACTACATTTCAAGGAATTCAGTTACAAATGAAAATAATTCTGTCTCTAAATTTCACTAAGTACTTTGATAATTGACTTGATGAAAGATTAATTAAGCTAAAGAAGAGAATACATAAGTAAGCTGACAAGTAATTTTCAAGAAGAGAATTTTTGTATTTATCACCAGCTCTCCAAAATTCTCAACAAAAAATAATGAAGGATATCAATCAGAAGATAGACGCTGATTGTTCTAGAATGAATTACAAAAACAAGTGTCAACTTTTTAAGGTATGCTACTGAAAAGGCCACTGAACAAACTTCGACAGACTTGGAAGATCAGTAGATCATTTGCCTTAGATCAACCCGAATTTATATTCAATCAATACTTTAAGACTGCTTCAAAATAGGCCTAAAAGAGGCCGAAATTTTATGCCTCAAGTGTTGGAAAATGTGTGTTAATTTTAGTTAACAATGGTATGTTCTATGCTTGCAACAATTTCTTCAATGTCCTTTAGTTAGCCCGATGACAATTTCCAATAGCAATCACATTAATCACCACATTGACATAAACTATAGATAGAACATGAACAATAAATGCAGAAGACAAGCCAAGACAAGAGAACACCAGAATGTGGCGAATGCGAGGGAAAAACCCTAAGATGGGGAAAACCCTTTGATCAATTCTTCTTATTATTATGTCAAATGTTCAGCAGAGAGGGAGTACAATAAAGTCAAAATCAACTTGCCAATAGATGATCAAAACAACCCTTTCAAATCTAGAATTTTGTCCCTAGTCAACAACAGTCAAATCAGTAGTAGTGTGTGCACTAACTAGTCAACGGTCAAGGGTCAAACAACCCTTTAGCAGCTTGGTCAAAGTGTATTCAACTCGGCCTCCTTAGCTAGTCAAACAACAATCAAAACAATCCTCTTTAGAATGATCAAACCCAGTCAAACAAAAGTCAACCCTACAGTCAAACACGCTTGCGATCAACGTAGGTGAAACAACCCAAAAAATCTCGATTTTTGTGTCAATGAATGCAGCCTACTAAGACAGAAATTCTCCCTGAAAATCAAAGTAAAAAAATGCCCAAAAAATCAAAGTCAACACTGGTCAAACCCGGGTCCACTCTCCATTGACAAAAGTCAGTCCATATAACTAGGGGTAGAACCCTAATCTGACTTGAATCCCATATCAAGTTGTTGAACACCAGGCATCCTAGACATAGGGAGTACGATAGTACACGATGCGTCCATCTGTAGTGCTATGGTCCCTGTCCACTTTTCCCAACTCATTATCCAGATGAGAGGTACTTCCTAAGAGTCCTAGACTCAGTGTTGCATGAAACGCCCCGCCCCCCCATTGGATCAAAACCCGGATTTGCGACCTGTACAGATCCACGGGTGATCTGTCCCCGAACCGCGTCTCGGCAAAACGAAAACGTGGATTGGGCCGGAAAAGGCGATTCGTAGCTAGTGGGAACCCTTCGGCCCAATCTGCGTTTCTGTATGCCCGAGATGCAGTTTCGGGGCTGGATCACCCCGTGGATACATCGCAGATCAGGGCCGACTCCGGGCGGATCTCGATCACTTCCATGGGCCGCCTGTCGGTTCCGTCGTGCA
This sequence comes from Pinus albicaulis, assembly GCA_034641835.2. Lineage (NCBI taxonomy): Eukaryota > Viridiplantae > Streptophyta > Pinopsida > Pinales > Pinaceae > Pinus > Pinus albicaulis. Next base: position 515,361,126 of record CM076579.1, on the reverse strand, counting down.
GACCCACAAAACACATTTTTATTTATTTATATTTTGTTTAATTGTGGTTGGGGGCGGGTTTAACTTGGGTTAGGGAAAATAATGAAGGGAATAAAATTCTATTTCTCCTCTCATTTCCTTGCTCTTGTATTTTTGGAGAGCTTGGAGAAGAGAGGAGAAAGAGAGGATAAGAGAGATTGGAGAAGAGAGACTTGAGGAGAGCTTGGCAGAGTGAAGGAGGAGCTAGGAGCAGTGAAGGAGGAGGAATTTGGAGGAGTAAAGAAGGGCTTCGATCTACAAGAGCTAAAGAGGTAAGGGCAAACCCCAAACTCCCTCATTTTTTTGTCATTGTTTTTTGTATTTTTTCTCTTCCCTCTCCTACTCTTTCCCTTTCTTTCTTCTTGCTCATTTAATTGCAGGTTGTCCACCACCTATATTCATATTCCAAGATGGTGTTCTTTTGGCTTCTATGTATCATTCCACTTTTGGTTTTCATGATGGAAAGGGGGAGTAGGAATAGAAGGGAAGAAGAACAAGAGGATAGTGGTCCCCATATAAGTGACCCAATGTATGATGAGGAGGAAGGGTTTGAAGAGGAATGGGATGAACCTGAAGAGAACATTGAAACACTAGAGGGGAAAGCTGCATTGAAACCCTTGTAGAACTGTGTGACCAAACTTGAAGGGGGAAAAGGTGGTGGAAGGTACAAGTGTTTGTGCCCTCATGGTTGTCATGGAGGATAACCATATAGTGGTTCATATACCCATGTGAGGAGGCATCTTTGTGGGGTGTTGGACAACGATGAGAAAAAGGGTATCGTGGGGATACAAATTTGCCCAAATGTTTCAACTGAACAAAGAATAAAATACATGGAAATAGAGGAGGCTGCACAACAAAAAAACAAGAAACAAAAAACTCAGTTTGAATCAAGTGCAACCTCTAGATTTGGTAGCTCATCTCCTCATGGTACTTCTGCAACCTCTAGAGGTAGAAGAACAATAGGGGATTTCCTGAATGTTGTTGGGAGGGATGATGTGGATGGAAAGATAGTCCGATTTATTCGTGTTTGCGGTGTACCATTCAATGTGCTTCGATATGGTTAAGGCCATCAATGAAGCCGAAAAGGATACAAGAGCCCCAACTATGAGAAAGCTAGAACAATGTTATTAGAAAGAGAAAAAGCAAAGGTTCAAAGAGCTTTGACATGTTTTACAAATGAGTGGGTGGATTGTGGGGTATCCATTGTATCAGATGGGTGGACAAATATGAGAAGCCAACATTTGATAAATGTTCTTGGTGTTTCTGCTAGTGGTGCAGTATTTATTACATGTCATGACTCGCCCTCTGCCAGTGCAACTTCCCAAAACACTGCAGATTTCCTATTGCAATCAATCAAAGATGTTGGTCCTAATAATGTTTTTCAAGTGATCACTGATAATGCAACAGGAAAAGTTATTGAGCATACTCATCCACACATGTTTTGGTCTGGGTGCTTGGTGCACACATTGAACCTTTTGATGCATGATATTATGAAGCATAAAGAATGTGGGTGGATTAATGAGATTTACAAGAGAGGGAAGCAACTCATTAAATTTATCACAGGGCATACAAGGGTAAACTACTTTTATGGCACTTACTCCAAGTTGTAGTTGCGTAAACTTGCAAAAACAAGATTTTCAAGTTATTACCTCACCTTTAGGCGGCTAGTGAAGGTGAGGCAAGCTTTAACTAATATGGTGACCTCTGAATCATGGGAGGAAATTAACATTGATAGAGATGGTGCTAATGTAGCCAAGGACACTATTCTTTACATGTTATTTTGGTCACAGATTAAATATGTTTTGCAATTCACCAAACCAATTTATCACATGATCAAGTTTGCAGATTCAGATCGACCAATAATTGGGGAGGTGTATGAGGAAATGGATAGCATGTTGGGGCATATTAACGACATTGTTGAGCCTAGAGATATCACCTTGTACAATTATATTCGTGCAGAGGTGGAATAACGATGGGATATGCTAAACGTTCCATTGCATGCCTTTGCATATGTTCTGACACCTAAATACTATCATCCATCATGTCTTTCAACACCAACACTTGGGGGAGCAGGAGAAAACCACTCCTAGATCCAAAGGTTCTATCTAATTATATGACAACATTGTATAAATTAGTCCCTGATGTGGAGGAGGCTGCCATGGTACAGAAACAATTGAGCAACTATATGCTTAGCACTGGTCCATTTGGGAGCATGCATGCAGTTAGAGATCGAGAGACTTTTTCTTCTCTTGAGTGGTGGAACATGCATGGAGGTTTTACTCCACTTCTACAGACTTTGGCATTGTGGGTGCTATCACAGGTGGTAAACACTTCTTCTGCGGAGAGGTGTTGGAGCTCTTATTATATCATCCACAATGTTAAAAGGAACAGGTTGAGTTTTCACCGGGGAAAAAGCTTGGTTTATGTTCACTACAACTTGCGATTGTTGTCCCATTACTATGATGATGCAAAGACTAATAAAGACCTTAAGGTTTGGGACAAAAATCCAGAGGAGCCCAATTTGGAGGATGGAGTGTTGCGATTAGAGAAATTAGAGGAGGCTCTTATCCAGGATGATGATGATCGAGTTGAGATGCCACCTTCATCTGGTCTCTTGGTTCCCAGGTTCCATGCTTCAACACCAACAACAGGGGCTTCATCTTCATCAATTTCAGTGCCACAACTTCCACAACCACCATCTTCTTCATTGCCACCACGTGGAGGCCCACTGCCACGTACTGTTTGTGGTGGAAGGAGGAGAGATTAGTAGATATATTCATTGCCTACTTTTGTCATAGTGCCACAACTTCCACAACCACCATCTTCTTCATTGCCACCACGTGGAGGCCCACTGCCACGTACTGTTTGTGGTGGAAGGAGGAGAGATTAGTAGATATATTCACAATTTACTACTTTTGTCATAGATTAGACTTGTAGGCTTGTTGTCAATTTGAACATTTTTGTCTTACTCTTACTAGTTCAGTGTGTACTTGAGTCTTTTTGGTGGCCAAGTGGGCTATTTTGTAAACATTATTATTTGAATTTTGGACATGACTAATGTTGACAGTTGCTCACTTGCTAGACAAGTTACTTGAATGTTTGATGATTTTATCTTCTAAATGTTTTTATGTTATATAATATGCTTAAAAATTTGATGTATGTTTGTAATTGCTAGAATCTACAGAATGGTTGATGCTTAGCTGAATAATTAATCATTGATGTACAGTGAATCATGAATTATTACATCTATCTCATTTATGTAAAAAATATGCATCTTTCATGTCTTCTGCAACTAATTTGGTATTTTAGGATGTTTAATATAAATACAATATATATATATATATATATATATATATATATATATATATATATATATATATATATATATATATATATATATATATATATATATATATATATATATATATATATATATATATATATAGTAGATGCTTCTAAGACGCTTCGCTTCCTAGATTTTTGGAAAATGACGCTTCCGTGTCCCCGCTTCCAAAAAACGTCCCTGCTTCGTGCAACGTTGCCCAGACTACACGGGTGGGATTTATGTTGGGGCATCCACAGGGGAAAGTGAACCACTCATCCTGCACATATGCCATAGGAGAAGGTGAACCACTCATCCTATGCATATATCATCAGCTATAGGGGAAGGTGAACCACTCACCCTATGCTCTCATATATCATCATGGGGTATCACAGGGGAAGGTGAACCACTCACCTTGTACACAACGTACCTGTAGGGAAGGTGAACCACTCACCCTATGGTCGCTCGTAGCTCCAAAAAGTACCCTATGGTTGCTCATAGCTCCAAGAAGTACCCCAAGCCCCTAGGAGCTCCCAGAGCTCAATGTCCAACTCAAGCGGGACCCTCATGGGAGGGTCCTTCCACTACTCCGAGTCTCTCTCGGAAGCTTAAAAACTTGACCTTCCCTAAGGGCTTCGTGAGGATGTCAGCAACCTGCTCATCAGTCCTAATGTGTTGGAACCTTATTGCTCCTCGTTGTACCATATCTTGGATAAAGTGGTACCTAATATCAATGTGTGTGGAGCGGCCGTGGAAGACGAGATTCTTTGAAAGTCGAATCCCACTCTGATTGTTGCAATAGATCATGGTGGTATCCAACACATGCTCAAATAGCTCACTGAAGAGCTTCCTCAATCAAACAACTTCACAATAGGCCATACTAGCAACAATATTTTTGGCCTCGGTGGTGCTTAAAGCAGTCGATTTCTGCTTCCTGCTCATCCATGAAATTGAACAGGCCCCAATGAGAAGCAGCATCCTGAAGTGCTCTTTCTATCTACCACATTGCCAACCCAGTCAGCATCTGAATATCCATGAAGACTCAAATTTCCAACAGTGTATTTCAGCCCATAGTTGATTCTGCCACGAAGATATCTCAAGAGATTCTTAGCAACAATCCAATGTATGTGGTGAGGTTCAACCATAAACTGAATCAAAGTATTCACAACGAAGCATATGTCTAGTCGGGAGTTTACCAAGAACATCAGGGCCCCCATAAATTGTATATATTTAGAAGGGTTTGCCAATTCGGGCCCAACAACTTTTCCACATAGCTTCTTGAAGTTGAGTTCCATCGGAGTAGACACAGACTTGCAATCCAACATCCCACATCTCTCTAGTAGCTTTACAATGTATTTTCCTTGAGAAAGGAAAATCTTGCCTGTATTTTGCCAGACCTCCAGGCCTAGGAAGTGATGAATCAATCGTAGGTCCTTCATCTCGAACTCGGAAGTCAACACCCTCTTGCATTGATAAATGAGATGATTTTCACCTGTTAGAAGGAGATTGTCAACATAAAGGACCAAAATAAGAGGCATGTCCTTTTCAACCTTGAAATATAGGTTTGGATCACCATAACTTCTAGTAAACCCCAGCTTGACGAGATAACTGTCAATCCTTTCATACCAAGCCCTAAGGGCTTGCTTCAACCCATAGAGAGATTTCTTCAACTTGCATACATGTGTCCTTCGATCTCGTACTTCAAACCCTTGAGGTTGTTCCAAGTAACTTTCTCCTTAAGCAAGCCATGCAAGAAAACAATTTTGATGTTCATTTGATGTAGGCTCCATCCTTGATTAGCAACGAGAGCAATAATGGATCAGATAGTAGTATATCGAGCAACTGGTGCAAATATTTCATCATAGTCCACTCCTTCCTTTTGAGAGAAGCCACGAGTTAATGGATCGGATAGTAGTATATTGAGCAACTGGTGCAAATATTTCATCATAGTCCACTCCTTCCTTTTGAGAGAAGCCGCGAGTTACGAACTTCACCTTATATATTTCAGTACTTCCATAAGCTCCATTTTTAATTTGGTAAAGCCATTTTGAGGTGACCACAGACTTGTCCTTGGTCTAAGCATCACATCCCAGACATCATTCTTCATGATCGATTCATATTCTTCATTCATCACATCTTTCAATACTTGGTGCTTTACGGCTTCATTGAATGTGCATGGTTCAGTTTGAACAATAGTATTCATGGCAGCCAAGTACCCCTGATAGCTATTCGGCTTCTTACTTTCACGAAATGTTCCTCTTGGAGCAATATGTCTTTCAACATCTTCAAGAGTATCTTTGAGCCATAGTGGACGTTTCCTTGAGGTAAAGGGATCACCAAGAGGTGGATCAATAGGATCCATTGGGTTCAACATCGGGCATAGGCTCATCTGTTGGAGGTTCATCCCGTTTTGAGACAACATCGTTGTCCTTCCTTAGGATAGGGAGATTTTTGGCTTTCCCAAGGGCAATTTCTTCATCAAAGGTGACATCACAACTTACTTCCACATCTCTTTGACCTGGCACATAGATTCTATATGCCTTTGAATTTCCACTGTAGTCGATGGATATACCTGTTTTCTGAGAATCTTCCAACTTATTTCTTTTCTCTTTAGGCACATGAAAATATACCGGACAATCAAAGATTCTAAAGTGAGAAACATTAGGTTTCTCACCAGTGAAGGCTTCTTCGGGTGCCTTGAAATCCAATGCTTGATGAGGGCTCCTATTTTGAACATATACGATAGTTTTGGCAGCTTCTCCCCACAAGAATTTTCGTAGACCTTGATCATGGAACATGGCACAGGTGGCTTCCATTATTGTTCGATTCTTCCTTTCAACAACTCCATTTTGCTCAGGAGTGTATGGAACAATTGTCTCCCTCTTATTGCCAGCCTATTTGCAAAAGTCATTGAATTCATTTGATTCATATTCGGTTCCATTATCGGTCCTTAATATCTTTATCTTCTTCCCTGTTTGATTCTCCACCAATGCTTTGAAAGAATGAAACCATATGAACACTTCATCCTTCCTCTTCAAGAAGTAGATCCATGTTTTGCGTGAGAAGTCATCCACAAAGATTGCATAATATGTGTATCCTCCCAATGAGGTTACGTGTAGGGCACCAAATAGGTCGGGATGGACCCATTGAAGAATATCGGTTGTCTGAATTTCTCTAGAAGGGAATGGTCCCTTTGTATGTTTCCCAACTGCACATCCTTGACAAACTCCTTCATGGTTCATATTAAATTCGGGCGTCCCTGTGACCATCTTCCTTACCCTAGGTAAGGCTTTCCCAAGGGCAATTTCTTCATCAAAAGTGACATCACAACTTACTTCCACATCTCTTTGACCAGGCACATAGATTCTATATGCCTTTGAATTTCCACTGTAGTTGACGGATATACCTTTCTTCCGAGAATCTTCCAACTTATTTCTTTTCTCTTTAGGCACATGAAAATATACCGGACAATCAAAGATTCTAAAGTGAGAAACATCAGGTTTCTTACCAGTGAAGACTTTTTCGGGTGCCTTGAAATCCAATGCTTGATGAGGGCTCCTATTTTGAACATATACGATAGTGTTGGCAGCTTCTCCCCACAAGAATTTTGGTAGACCTTGGTCATGGAACATGGCACATGTGGCTTCCATGATTGTTCGATTCTTCCTTTCAACAACTCCATTTTACTGAGGAGTGTATGGAACAATTGTCTCCTTCTTATTGCCAGCCTATCTGCAAAAGTCATTGAATTCATTTGATTCATATTCGGTTCCATTATCGGTCCTCAATATCTTTATCTTCTTCCTTGTTTGATTCTCCACCAATGCTTTGAAAGAATGAAACCATATGAACACTTCATCCTTCCTCTTCAAGAAGTAGATCCATGTTTTGCGTGAGAAGTCATCCACAAAGATTGCATAATATGTGTATCCTCCCAATGAGGTTACAGCAGGGCACCAAATAGGTCAGAATGGACCCATTGAAGAATATCGGTTGTCTGGATTTCACTAGAAGGGAATGGTCCCTTTGTATATTTCCCAACTACACATCCTTGACAAACTCCTTCATGGTTCATATTAAATTTGGGCATCCTTGTGACCATCTTCCTTACCCTAGGTAAGGCTTCCCAAGGGCAATTTCTTCATCCAAGGTGACATCACAACTTACTTCCACATCTCTTTGACCAGGCACATAGATTCCATATGCCTTTGAATTTCCACTGTAGCCGATAGATATGCCTTTCTTCTGAGAATCTTCCAACTTATTTCTTTTCTCTTTAGGCACATGATAATATATCGGACAATCAAAGATTCTAAAGTGAGAAACATTAGGTTTCTTACCAGTGAAGACTTCTTCGGGTGCCTTGAAATCAAATGCTTGATGAGGGTTCCTATTTTGACAATATACGATAGTGTTGGCAACTTCTCCCCACAATAATTTTGGTAGACCTTGATCATGGAACATGGCACAGGTGGCTTCCATGATTTTTCGATTCTTCCTTTCAACAACTCCATTTTGCTCAGGAGTGTATGGAATTATTGTCTCCCTCTTATTGCCAGCCTATCTACAAAAGTCATTGAATTCATTTGATTCATATTCGGTTCCATTATCGGTCCCCAATATCTTTATCTTCTTCCCTGTTTGATTCTCCACCAATGCTTTGAAAGAATGAATCCATATGAAAACTTCATCGTTCCTCTTCAAGAAGTAGATCCATGTTTTGCGTGAGAAGTCATCCACAAAGATTGCATAATATGTGTATCCTCCCAATGAGGTTATGGGCAGGACACCAAATAGGTCGGAATGGACCCATTGAAGAATATCGGTTGTCTAGATTTCATTAGAAGGGAGTGGTCCCTTTGTATGTTTCCCAACTGCACATCCTTGACAAACTCCTTCATGGTTCATATTAAATTTGAGCATCCCTGTGACCATCTTCCTTACCCTAGGTAAGGCTTTCCCAAGGGCAATTTCTTCATCAAAGATGACATCACAACTTACTTCCACATCTCTTTGACAAGGCACATAGATTCTATATGCCTTTGAATTTCCACCGTAGCCGACAGATATACCTTTCTTTTGAGAATCTTCCAACTTATTTCTTTTCTCTTTAGGCACATGAAAATATACCGAACAATCAAAGATTCTAAAGTGAGAAACATCAGGTTTCTTACCAGTGAAGACTTCTTCGGGTGCCTTGAAATCCAATGCTTGATGAGGGCTCCTATTTTGAACATATATGATAGTGTTGGCAACTTCTCCCCACAAGAATTTTGGTAGATTTTGATCATGGAACATGGCACAGGGGGCTACCATGATTGTTCGATTCTTCCTTTCAACAACTCCATTTTACTGAGGAGTGTATGGAACAATTGTCTCCCTCTTATTGCCAGCCTATCTGCAAAACTCATTGAATTCATTTGATTCATATTTGGTTCGATTATCGGTCCTCAATATCTTTATCTTCTTCCCTGTTTGATTCTCCACCAATGCTTTGAAAGAATGAAACCATATGAACACTTCATCCTTCCTCTTCAAGAAGTAGATCAATGTTTTGTGTAAGAAGTCATCCACAAAGATTGCATAATATGTGTATCCTCCCAATGAGGTTATGGGCAGGGCACCAAATAGGTTGGAATGGACCCATTGGAGAATATCGGTTGTCTGGATTTCACTAGAAGGGAATGGTCCCTTTGTATGTTTCCCAACTGCACATCCTTGACAAACTCCTTCATGGTTCATATTAAATTCGAGCATCCCTGTGACCATATTTCTTACCCTAGGTAAGGCTTTGTAATGTAAGTGGAAAAATCTCTGGTGCCATAATTCGCATTGAAGAGAAGTATCGCTTGCCATCCCAAAGGACTTCCTCCAACTTGATAGAGACCATCAATCCTAAATCTAAGGGTAAATGCATCTCTAGGATTTCTTTGCCAAATTTGTACCTTTCTGTCAATGAATGCTACCTTGAAGCCTTTATCTTCCATTGCAGAAATGGACAACAAATTCTTCTTCAAATCGGGCACATACAACACTTCTTGTAGATGTATGGTTTGATCTTGATTCAAGTGAAGAGTGACAATACCTATCCCTTTCATGGGGTAGGTGGCATTATCTCGAAGTATGATCTTTAGATTAGTCTTCTTTTCAATCAAATTTGGGAGGGCCTCCTTGTATCTAGTGAAGTGCCTTGAGGCTCCACTATCAATCAACCAATGATCCAAACTATTCAGAGGAGAGGTAGTGGATAGAGTAGAATTAAGATATACAACATTACTTTCATCATACCTAGCATTTCTTGTCCTTTTGGGAGGTCGACCATTTCCATTTCGAGCAGTAGGAGCATTCCTCTTTCCTTTGTTGTTGAACCTGTTGTTCCTTTGATTACCATTGCCTTTGAAATTGTTTTTGTTGTCGTCATCCCTTAGAGAATTCTTATTATGAGGACACTCTTTAGCATAGTGGCTGAACCTGTTGCAATTATAACACCTTCCTTTTCTTCCTTCTTTGAATCCCTTTTTAGATCCTTGACCTGTTGGAAATATTGTCATTGATGGCAAAGGAGCACAAAGGAGCAACACCAGAACTATCATTAAGGCAAAGGAGTAGAGAAGCAGCAACAATAAGGCAAAAGAGCAGATCAGGCAATGATGCAGTAAGAAAGCATAAAAGAGAGGTAGAGGAGTAGCAGAGAGGCAAGGAGCAGCATTAGACTATTAGCAAAGGCAAAGGAGCAGAGAGGAGCAACATTAGAATCAAAGGAGCAAAGGCAACAAAGGGTCAAGTCGTGCAAATACACGTTCAGACAAGAAATTTGATTGTAAGCCTACGGGCATACAATCATGCCAAAGTTAGATTATCGACAGAAAGAAATAAAGCTGAATTCTGGATTCAGAGAAGTAATACAAGAGGGTATTCTGTATTCGGGCTTGAGACAACATGCTAATGTGTGTGGCAGCGTGATCATCAAAGATTTGAGCAAATGAATAGGAGAAAGCTCAAGAGGAGTTGTGAGTAGAGAAGACGAAGTTACAAGCGGCGATAGTCGAAAGTAGAGAAAATATTAAGGCAGCAAACAGTTAGAAGATTTCCAAAGGAAGAGAAGGGACAACGAGGATTAAATCACAAAGATCAGTTGAAGATTAAATGACACAGATCACAGCGCAAGATTAATTGGGAAAGTGTGATTGCAAAGAAAATGAATTAAGTTGCGATGCGATGAAGAGGAGCCATGTGTCGACGGGGTCCAGCGCATATCACACTCGGTAGTAAGAACTTGGAAGTGCGATAAAGTTTGGGTTGCGAAGATGCGATGTGATATCATCATCACATTTCCCATCGGCATTGTTATTGTTTGTTGTTAAAAGTTATTTGTTCTCGTATGCGAAATGTTATATTCACCGAGGTGCAAAGTGATATGTGTTGCGATTTGGAACTGGTGTATATTGCTTGGGAGCCGATTTACGATATGTTAAAGTTTTAAAGTTCTGATAAAGCAAAACGTTGCGAGCTTAAGGAAAATGTTGTGTGCTTCCGAGTTTGTGTGGGCTATAACCCACAGGTCCGCATGTAGTTTGTAAAGATGCAGTTTTATTAAGCTTCTGCGTGCATATATGAACATAAGGTTAATGTTTAATATATATATAAAGTGGGCTCTGTTGGGTCAACTATATATATATATATATGAGGTTATACCTTTCTTAAGGAAAAAGGACCCGATGCTCGTGTAGAACAGTGTTATGCAGTTGCGGCTGTGAGTTAAGAGGAAACGCTGAACGCAAGAGAAAAGACTCGGGCAAGTGACCCGACTGTAGTGAAAATGGTAGTGCACCTATTAAAACAAAAGTCTGTACGCGAAGGAAGTACTCAGGTGTATAAGTGACCCAACACAGAGAGAAGAGCATAGAATGGTGCGGGTAAGATATGCAATAGGCAGAGGCTGTGTAAAACGTAAAGGCATGGGTCAAGTCGGGCATAGACGGTTAGGCTGCACAGTTGAAAATATAATAGCAGGCAGAGGAGACAAAGGGACAGCAGGGAGAGAAGACAAAATGAATAGAGAAGCAAGAAACTGAAAGGGCTGAATTGAAATATTGTTGTAACTGTAAATGTAAATTCATTGATTATTTTATATTGTTTGTGATGCAAAGGCAAGTCTCTATAGGCATAGGCAAAACTCCATGAGTGCTATAATGATATTTTCTGATGTAATAATTAGAACTGAAGAATGAGGAATCGAATGGGTGGAAGGCATAAAGACATGCTTGTTCACTTTGTATTCCCTGTAGAATGGAAACAATCATGTAGTTATCTGGATAAAACATGTAATATCCGTGTGCATAGGAGGATAAGAGAGAGAGCAAAAAAATTGAACAGTGCGGAAGAGGTTAGAAAGCTGCAGAATGGAAAAGAGCAGAAGAATGTAAGAGAGCTGTAGAAGGTTGGAGAGTGGAAGAATAAGAGAGAGCTGATATGAAGTAGATATGAAGGCTGAAGAGGCAACAGTGGAGAAGGAGTATAACAGAGCTGATATCCAGGTAAATCAACATTTTAGTTTCATGTTGAGGGAGGGGATTGTAGTCTCCTTTCAAGTTTTAGCTTGATAAATTTCCAGTTGGAGCTAGGTGAGGTAGGAGCCTCCTGTAGGTTGTAGCTTGCAGAAAATATTTGGGAGTTGGAGCTTCCTTGCAAGTTGTAGCTTGCAGAAATTGAGGTAGGAGCCTCCTGTGGGTTGTATCCTGCAGAAAATACATGGGAGTTGGTGCTTCCGTTTCAAGTTGTAGCTTGATAGATGTCCAGTTGTAGTTGGTTGAGGTAGGAGGCTCCTGTGGGTTGTAGCCTGCAGAAAATAGATGGGAGTTGGAACTTCCTTGCAAGTTGTAGCTTGCAGAATTTGAGGTAGTAGCCTCCTGTAGGTTGGAGCCTACAGAAAATCAGTGGTGAGAGGGAGTTGGAGCTTACCTTCGCATCACAACAATAATAAGATGTGGTTTTCTCCCTTATGGGTTTCCATTGATATCTATTGTCTATGTGCTTGATGATTATATGCTGATGTGATGTTTTAATTTGCTTAATTACTTGCTGTCCACACATTAAGTTTGTTGATTCATTATGTATTAAGCTGCTTATGAATTGAAGGTGTAATTGAGTTGAATGAAATGTGGTTTAAATGTCCATGAATGTACTAAACTCATTCACCCCCCCCTCTCAGTTTTGCTAAGGGTTCATCAATTGGTATCAGAGCTGGTTCTTTCAGTAACAGTTTAGCAACTGGAAGGAGGTCCTAGGTCCCCAAAATGGCTAGCCTAGAAGAAAGTTCAACAAATAAAGCTCCATTGTTTATTGGCACAAACTTTGCCTTCCGGAAAATAAGAATGAAAGCCTACTTGATGTCTTTTGGAATAGAAGTTTGGATTGCTGTGGAAGAAAAATATGTACCAAAGGAAACTGACACTGAGAAAGAAGCCAAAAAAAATTTCCTAGCTAATGCAAAAGCAATGAATGCACTCTTGAGCGGTTTGAGTGAGTTAGAATTTATCAAAGTAATGCACAGTAAGATTGCCCAAGAAATCTGGGATACATAAGAAAATATCCATGAGGGACATAAAAAGGTGAAGATGGCAAGCTGCAAGCCTATAGAACTCAGTTTGAAAATCTAAAAATGAATGAAGATGAAGATGTAGCCAGTTTCTTCTTAAAGGTTGCGGAAGTTGAGGGACATAAAAAGGTGACGATGGCAAGTTGCAAGCCTATAGAACTCAGTTTGAAAATCTAAAAATGCATGAAGATGAAGATGTAGCCAGTTTCTTCTTAAAGGTTGCGGAAGTTGTGAATAACATGATAGCTCTATGAGAAACCATTAAGGAATGTGTAATAGTACAAAAGATATTGAGATCTTTACCATCCAGGTTCAACCCTAAGGTTTCTGCCATAGAATAAACAACAGACTGGGAAACCTTAACCATGAACCAATTGCTTGGAAACTTGACGGCTTATGAGATGAGACTTCCAAAAGGGAAGTCAAATGTGAGGGAGGCAGCCTTCAAGGCAGACAAGTGCATAGAAGAGAAGGAAACTCCATGCTCATCCTCTGATGAAGAAGAAGCCAAATTCGTTAGAAGATTGGATAGAGGCACAGATAAGTACAAAGGTAAACTTCCATTTAAGTGCTTTAATTGTGGAAGAGTGGGGCACTATGCTTCAAAATGTCCCCATAAGAGAGCAGAGAATCAATCGCAAGAGACAGAGAAAAAGAAAATAAATAACTGGCAGAAAGGGAAGAGATTTAATAGAAAATCATATTATGCTCAACAAAGCTTAGATGAATCTGAAAGCTTAGATGAATCCTCCAATGAAGAAGGAACCTCTGAATTTGTTTTGATGGCCAAGGAAGAGCTTGAAGGATACCTTCGAAGATGAAGAAGAAGGTGAGGTTGATCTTGAGGGGGAGCTGATTAGTGCCCTGGAGGAAATAGACAGACTTAAACTCAAGAGTAGAAAACAAAAAGACATTCTCCTGAAATATGTAAAGGAAGAGCCAAGTTCGGAAAACCTCATTTAGTTGAAAGTAGAACTTGAAGAAGCTAAGAAGGTAGAAGACATTCTGATAAAGCAAATAAAAGATAAAAATAAAGAGCAAGAGAAGTTGGAAGAAGTAGTATGCCTGAGAAAGAAATTAGAAAATGCCCAGAGGGAATTAACTATGAATATTCCACGAATGAAAAGCTCTGAACAGTTGGACAAATACTAAATGCTCAAAGATCTCCTCTTATAAAGGCCGGGATAGGCTATGAAGGAGAAAACAGCAAGTCCAAGGTTGAAGATAACAAGAATATCACTTTTGTGAAATCTGTAATAAAAGAAAATGATAACTCTCTGTAATCTGAGATTATTGCAGCTAGAAGACTGATAGAAGAAAGGAGCAGGTTGTGTAAGAAGCTCAGAGATGAGATTACCTTCATGGAGAACTTAGAGAAGGCAGACATTGAGAGAAATGGTGAAGCAACCCAAAAGAGATCCAAAGAATTAGAAGCCAGCAAGACCATGATGGGTAATGAAGCAAATAGAAACAAGCAACAACCTCAAGTGACAAAGAACGAAATGAGGAAACAGTCAGCTGCAAAAGGTTCATACACTCTTGAATATGAATTGAATAAATTCGGAAGATGTCAAAGGAGGTTCTTTCCTCCTGTGAGAAGTATCACATGTTTTGCTGGACATATAGTAACACACTGCAAGACAAAGTAAATCCAGTTTAACCAGCAAAAGATGTAGCCAATGAGTAGACTTCCTCAAACAGTAAATGGAGAAGACAACCTTTCACCAGGTACACAAATCATTTCCAAGGCTATTGTTATTCATGCAATGAATTTGGACATAAATCTATTGAATGTAAACTATGTTAAAAAAGGAGCACAAAATTCTATACATCAGCTCAAACGCACCTTGGTAAAATAAGATGTTATGAATGCCACAAGCTTGGACACAAAGCAAAACACTGTAGACTACCATATACATTAAAGAACTCCAGACAGATGATGAAGCCAAATCATATCAGACCAAACTGTGAATTAAAAGGAGATGCAGACATTATGAGGAACCCCAACAAAGCATGGAAGAAGAAGAAAAAGGGAGAGTCTGTTACTTTAATGACATTTTGGATCCATCATAGTCTCAGGGGGAGCTGCTCTAGGAAGCAATGCAGATATCCAGTCAGTGATAGACAAGAAGCAACATCCTAGGGGAAGAGCAGTTCATAAAAGGTCCCCATAAGAGTTGTCAAAGAAGAGCTGATTGGAATAAGAACAACTAAAAGTTCAGGAAGGGAAAGGACAATTCCTCTAGCAAAGAACTATAGAGGAAGAAGGACACCTGAAGCATTCAATGCTAATTCGAGATAGCCATCAGATTGATGGAAGAAGAGAAAGCAACAAGCAACCATAGTGATAAAGGGAACATAATTCATGAACCTGGAAACTAAGAGGATGATTACACTGTGTGTCTCACTGCTAGTGTTGATAATAAAACAAAATTCTTTCAAGAAGGATGAATAAGAAAAGTGTTATCCCAAGTGTTATTATTGGAGCAGTGGTATGATGCAGGTCCTTAGGATCGGAATGTTATGGTATGCATGGCATAAATACATCAAGGAAGAATTCCCAGCGTTATCAGCATTATAGTATATGTGGATTAAGCTCTGGTTGCTCTGATCATTGCAAAGTATCTTCTTATCGTAAATGCTGGAGAATGTCGAGCTGCATTATTAAAGCATGGAAAGGTCATTAAAAGTACCAAAGGATCATTATCTTGTTTGCATTTGAAGTGTTATATTGAGCATTGAAGCAATATCTATTCTTGGATATAATTGCATGCCTTCCTCAAGTCAATACGGATATATCTTCAAGGCCTCTTTCTTAAGATCATTCTTAAAACTGTGTGAAGTCTGTTTGCTGAGACTTCATTTAAACAAATTGAAGATGTTTTGCTGAAGATCATTATGATAGATCAGTTGAAGTATCTGAAGCATGATGGGCTAGCTGTGCTAATCTTACTATTGAAGTTCAAAGAGTCTATTATTAATTCATCTGAAGCTTGCTTCAGCAGCAAGGAATTGTTGATATTTCGCCACTGCAGAGAGTCCGATCATTGACACAAATACCTTCGTGTGTCAAAATGAAATTGTATAGTTGGTAGTGAAAATTTTCCAATACGTTGAATGTATCTAGCCTCAAGGGTTTGTTTTGAATATGCTCTGTACGATATTAAAGGCGTTGGGTCCTTTTTTTTAATTGAAAGATATTGTCTAATCTTACAATAAGTTGTAAGCTCTCTTTGGACTAATTGTTCACATCAACATCAAGGGTTTTGGCTTGTAGTGATTATATCTTCAGAAGTCTAGCACATATCACCACTATCAAGTAGTAAGGGACAAAAGTACAAAACATTCTATAGTGAAATGCCTTACAACATTCTCATGAGTTTGGGAAAGCATCAATTTGCAACATATTCATGTAATCTCTATGATTTTCAAAGTGTTACCTCAACAATGCTCATATATCTTATGAAGTCTGCAATGCAGTCACAACGATGGTCTACTACACTGTTGAAATGTTGAAGTGCACATAAAGCAATGCTTATGTTTAACATAAAGCAGCACCCACTGTGTATGCAGAAGATCAGAAAGCAGTAATACTATGGTAGATTAGGTGTATTCATTCAAATACAAAAGGATTCATCAAGTGTGTAATGAATAGATGGAGTGTGTATATTCATTTCTTATCAAAAGAATAGAATGAAGAATGCTTACACACAACTCAGAGAGAAGTAATGCAATGATGGAAACTACATTGGGAAATGTGTAACCCTTTGCCATTGATGTCAAGGGGGGAGGAAAAGTGAGCAGATGAAGAAAGACACTTCTCAGAATGAAAGGGGGAGAAAGTCTTGGAGGAAGTGTTGCCATCAATGCCAAAGGGGGAGACTATTTGAAATATTGTCATTGATGGCAAAGGAGCACAAAGGAGCAGCATTAGAACTATCATTAAGGCAAAGGAGCAGATCACTAAGGCAAAGGAGCAGAGAAGCAGCAACAATAAGGCAAAGGAACAGATCATACAATGATGTAGTAAGAAATCATAAAAGAGAGTCCGAGGAACAACAGAGAGGCAAGGAGCTGCATTAGACCATTAGCAAAGGCAAAGGAGCAGAGAGGAGCAACATTAGAATCAAAGGAGAAAAGGCAAAGGAGCAGAGAGGAGCAACATTAGAATCAAAGGAGCAAAGGCAACAAAGGGTCAAGTCGTGCAAATGCATGTTCAAACAGGAAACTTGATTATAAGCCTACGGGCATACAATCAGGCCAAAGTTAGATTATCGACAGAAAGAAATAAAGTCGAATTTTGGATTCAGAGAAGTAATACAGAAGGGTATTCTGTATTCGGGCTTGAGACAATGTGCTAATGTGTGCGGCAGCGTGATCACAAAGATCTGAGTGAATGAATAGGAGAAAGCTCAGGAGGAGTTGTGAGTAGAGAAGTCGAAGTTACAAGCGGCGATAGTCGAAAGCAGAGAAAAGATTAAGGCAACAAACAGTTAGAAGATTTCCAAAGGAAGAGAAGGGGCGACCAAGATTAAATCGCAAAGATCAGTTGAAGATTAAACGACACAGATCACAACGCAGGATTAATTGGGTATGTGCGATCGCAAAGAAAATGAATTAAGTTGTGATGCAATGAAAAGGAGCCACGTGTCAGCGGGGTCCAGCGCATATCGCACTTGGTAGTAAGAACTTGGAAGTGCGATAAAGTTTGGGTTGCGAGATGCGATGCGATATCATCATCACATTTCGCATCGACATTGTTATTGTTTGTTGTTAAACGTTATTTGTTCTGGTATGTGAAATGTTATATTCACCGAGGTGCGAAGTGATATGTGTTGCGATTTGGAATTGGTGTATACTGATATGTTAAATTTTTAAAGTTCCGATAAAGAAAACTGTTGCGAGCTTAAGGAAAATGTTGTGTGCTTCCGAGCTTGTGTGGGCCATAACCCACGAGTCCGCATGTAGTTTGTAAAGATGCAATTTTATTAAGCTTCCGCGTGCACATATGGACATAAGGTTAATGTTTAATATATATAAAGTGGGTTCTGTTGGGTCAACAATATATATATATATATATATATATATATATATATATATATATATATGAGGTTATACCTTCCTTAAGGAAAAAGGACCCAATGCTCGTGCAGAACAATGTTATGCGGTTGCGGCTGTGAGCTAAAAGGAAAGGCTGAACGCAAGAGAAAAGACTCGGGCAAGTGACCCAACTGTAGTGAAAATGGTAGTGCGCCTATTAAAACAAAAGTCTGAACGCGAAGGAAGTACTCAGGTGTATAAGTGACCCAACACAGAGAGAAGAGTATAGAACGCTGCGGGTAAGATATGCAATAGGCAGAGGCTGTGTAAAACGTAAAGGCATGGGTCAAGTTGGGCAAAGACGGTTAGGCTGCATAGTTGAAAATATAACAACAGGCAAGGAAGACAAATGAACAACAGGCAGAGAAGACAAAATGAACAGAGAAGTAAGAAACTGAAAGGGCTGAATTGAAATATTGTTGTAACTGTAAATGTAAATTCATTGATTATTTTATATTGTTTGTGATGCAAAGGCAAGTCTCTATAGGCATAGGCAAAACTCCATGAGTGCTATAATGATATTTTCTGATGTAATAATTAGAACTGAAGAATGAGGAATCGAATGGGTGGAAGGCATAAAGACATGCTTGTTCACTTTGTATTCCCTGTAGAATGGAAACAATCATGTAGTTATCTGGATAAAACATGTAATATCCGTGTGCATAGGAGGATAAGAGAGAGAGCAAAAAAATTGAACAGTGCGGAAGAGGTTAGAAAGCTGCAGAATGGAAAAGAGCAGAAGAATGTAAGAGAGCTGCAGAAGGTTGGAGAGTGAAAGAATAAGAGAGAGCTGATATGAAGTAGATATGAAGGTTGAAGAGGCAGCAGTGGAGAAGGAGTATAACAAAGCTGATATTCAGGTAAATCAGCATTTTAGTTTCATGTTGAGTGAGGGGATTGTAGTCTCCTTTCAAGTTGTAGCTTGATAAATTTCCAGTTGGAGCTGGGTGAGGTAGGAGCCTCCTGTAGGTTGTAGCCTGCATAAAATATTTGGGAGTTGGATCTTCCTTGCAAGTTGTAGCTTGCAGAAATTGAGGTAGGAGCCTCCTGTGGGTTGTAGCCTGCAGAAAATACATGGGAGTTGGTGCTTCCGTTTCAAGTTGTAGCTTGATAGATGTCCAGTTGGAGCTGGTTGAGGTAGGAGCCTCCTGTGGGTTGTAGCCTGCAGAAAATAGGTGGGAGTTGGAGCTTCCTTGCAAGTTGTAGCCTACAGAAAATCAGTGGTGAGAGGGAGTTAGAGTTTGCCTTTGCATCACAACAATAATAAGATGTGGTTTTCTCCCTTATGGGTTTCCACTTATATTTATTGTCTATGTGCTTGATGATTATGTGCTGATTTGATGTTTTAATCTGGTTAATTACTGGCTGTCCACACATTAAGTTTGTTGATCCATTATGTATTAAGCTGCTTATGAATTGAAGGTGTAATTGAGTTGAATGAAAAGAGGTTTAAATGTCCATGAATGTGCTAAACTAATTCACTCCCCCCTCTCAGTTTAGCTAAGGGTTCATCATGACCTTGTCTCCTTGGACCAACATATCTTCCTTTTTGCATGAGCGGAGAAGGCCATAGGCTCATTTCCGTTGGAGGGCTTATCTCTCTCCATCATCCTAGTCTCTTCTTGAGTGCATCTAGCCAATAGCTCATCGAAACCAGGTATCCTGTTGTTGTTGAGAATGGTGGTGACAAATACATCCCATGGTCTTGAAAGACCTCCAAGTGTAATGAGAGTGAGTTTCTAGTCAACAATAACTTCTCCAATAGATAGTAGGCCATTCTTGATTTAAGTTATTCTCATGAAGTAGGATTAGATGGACTCCCCTTTATCCATCTTGATATCCTTCAACTTATTTTTGAGAAAGAGGATTTGATTTGCATTGTTCACATTGAACATCCCAACCAACTTATGATATATCTCCTTAGAAGTTCCCAAATCATAAATATAGGCAACCAAATGATTTTAAATGGAGTCAATCAAATTTTTCTTTGCTTTGACCTCACCTTTTCTATACTTCGTCTTAGCAGTAGTCGGTGCATTTGAAGGAGGCTCCACTAGTTTTCCCAGCACATAGTCCAAAACTTCATTTTCCTCTAAAGTCAGGTCCAAAGTCATCTTCCATGCATGATAGTTAGATTTGTCATTGAGCTTGTCCTCAATCTTGAAGTAAGATGTAGAATCCATTGAGACTTGTTTAGTAATATTTGTCCAACAGATCTCTTAGTGATTGCTTTTCTCTCTTGCTTGGGCTTTGTTTTCACCTGGGCTCTGATATCATGTTAATTTTTGTTAACAATGCATGTTCTATGCTTTCAACAATTTCTTCAATGTCCTTTAGTTAGCCCAATGACAATTTCCAATAACAATAACATTAATCATCACATTAACAAAAATTGTAGATAGAACATGAACACTAAATGCAGAAGACAAGCCAAGACAAGGGAACACCATAATTTGGTGAATGCCAGGGAAAAGCCCCAAGATGGGGAAAACCCTTTGATCAATTCTTCTTATTATTATAACAAATGTTCAACAGAGAGAGAGAGTGCAATAAAGTCAAAATTGACTTGCCAATAGATGATAAAAACAACCCTGTCAAATCTGCAATTTTGCCCTTGGTCAATGGTAGTCAAATCAACAACAGTGTGTCGTAACCAGTCAACGGTCAAGCGTCAAAACAACCCTTTAGGAGCTCAGTCAAAGTGCATTCAACTCTGCCTCCTTAGCTGGTCAAACAACAGTCAAAACAATCCTCTTTAGAACGTTCAAACCTAGTCAAACAAAAGTCAATCCTGCGGTCAAATAGACCTGGGGTCAACACAGGTCAAACAACCCAAAAAATCTCGATTTTTGTGCCAATGATTGTGGCTTGCTGAAAGAAAAATTCTCCCTGAAAGTCGAAGTCAAAAGATGCCCATAAATTCAAAGTCAATACTGGCCAAACCTGAGTCAAACTGCAAAAAAATTCAGAAATTTTGGTCTTCTAATTTTGTCCCTCCTCGCCACATGTGTGAAGATATCAGCTGCCCATTGTGGTGTACAAACCAATGAGATGAGGAGAGAGAAGAATGTGTGTTGATGAAGTGACAAGTGAGGGTGGAGGTCTCTCTTATTTATACAAGTCATCAAGGGTCAAGAGACATGTCCATTGGGCTTCATGAGCCTACATGATGATGTGGCCGACCTTGACAATTTGCACGTGTGGGCTTGACCTCAAAAAGACATTTCTCCTTGTCTGATTTAGGTGATCTTTAGGTCGATTTTGGTCCTCTCGAAAAGAGGAATTCAATGCAATAATTATCTCCATCAAATGAGTTGTCCAAAGTGGAATTTGGCCCTATTTGCCAATTTTAATAGTATGCAATGTCGCAGCGTATTAATCTTATTTTCCTTAACCTCAATATTGCTTGTGAACTTAATTAATCTTCTTTATGTTCTTTAGTTAGATATTTTCATCAAACAAATATCAAGAACAAAACAACAACGAAGGATACAAAAATTAGGCTCTTAGCAAGGGCAAAACCCCTCCAAGGGGAAAACTCTGTAAACTCCTCTTCTTATAATTTGCTTCAATTGAGACACATGTAGGAATTTACAGGGTAAGTTCCTTAGATCAAACACCAAAGGTCACCTCTTACAAACAGATCATAAATCAGTACACTAGTATTTGACGTGGTTAAAACCCTTGAAGAGAGAAACAGTCCGCGGCCTGAGCCAATGCGGCCACTTCAGGCAATTTATTAGTATAAAAAGGAAAATTTACATAAGTTTCTTTCATAAACGGTTACCGGAAAAATGACCCTCCATGCTCTTTAAATAGAGATCATGGAGCAATCGGGTGTTAAGCCACAGATCAAGTGTCGGTAATACTGAGGAGAGAGTGAACCGCGGATCACTACATATCGTGTCCGTCAGATTATTAGTTACAAATGTACATAGTAAAGAAACACACTTTACCTAACTCTACACTAGACCAAGTTATACTTAACTATTTCCTATGTGTCGGAATATCCTAACATCCCCCCTTAAGAACAACTTGGGATAGGATTGAAGGATTTACAAAGGTGACACAAAAGGAGACTATTTCCTGTGTCGAAATATCCTAACATCCCCCCTTAAGAACAACTTGGGATAGGATTGAAGGATTTACAAAGGTGACACTAGATGCTCCGGACACAACAAAGCAGTTCTCCCGGCCTGAAAGTGGTCAAAAATAGTAGATCTAGAAAACGACAGTCGCATGCAGTCAAACCGGCTTCGGATTTGGATCAACAATGGATGTGGCCCTCAAAGTGGCTCTAATACCATGTAGGAATTTACAGGGTAAGTTCCTTGGATCAAACACCAAAGGTCACCGCTCACAAACAGATCACAAATCATTACACCAGTATTTGACATGGTTAAAACCCTCGAAGAGGGAAACAGTCCACGGCCTGAGCCAACGTGGCCACTTCCGGAAATTTATTAATATAAAAAGGAAAATTTACATAAGTTTCTTTCATAAACGGTTAGCAGACAAATGACCCTCCATGCTCTTTAAATAGAGATCATGGACCAATCGGGTGTTAAGCCACAGATCAAGTGTCAGTAATACCGAGGAGAGAGTGAACTGTCGGATCACTACATATCGTGACCATCGGATTATAAGTTACAAATGTACATAGTAAAGAAACACACTTTATCTAACTCTACACTAGACCAAGTTATACTTAACTATTTCCTATGTGTCGGGATATCCTAACAACACAAAGATGCAATCCCTAGACCAAGTCCTTCTCCAAGTACTAAGTCAACCCTCCAACAAGTCTTTCCTTGATTCTGCACCAACCGACTTCAAACTGCAACTTCGACCTGCCAACTTCAATATTGCAATTCGTCCTGCAACTTCAATCCTGCATTTTCGGCCTTGCAGCTTCTATGGAAACCTTGATTCTGCCTCCTCCTGAGCCCTTCCTAGAGCAAGACAACTCTTCCCAAGGTCAACGAGGTCAAGGTAGGGTTTTCCTCCTTCTAGCTACAAGATTTTGCACTTCGTCCTTCTGCAACTCAGACCTGCAACTTCGGCCTCCTTCTGCAACACCAAAAACCCTAGAACTTCGCACATGTGAGAGAGATAGAGCCCAAAAACAAGATATTTCGTCCTTTTTTCTTCTCCTAATCCTTCACTCTTCTTTTTTGCTTCTCCCAGCTTTAGGTCAAACTTATTTCTTGATAGATCGAACTTGTGGATGAGTGAGTGCCAAATGAAGTCGAATTGCTTCTTTATATAGCCTTCTCAAGGGTTCGAATTACCTCTTTTAGGCCGACTTGTAATTGTTAGGGCTGACATGTACTTTTGGAGTTTCCCAGACTTTCTAGACTCAAAATAATTCTTTTTACAATTACATTTTTCGTGAAAGGGTCTTATAAACATGATGTTGACACCTTTGACTCATGACAATAAATCTTAAGACCTAACAAACCCTCAAAGCATGAAGAACATGTTGTTACCTGTTGGAAAGTGTAACTAGGTTCGATCTTCATAATGACTAGTAATTATGAATTTATGTAATGAAGAAGACAGAGATAATAAAATGTATTTTGTAATACTTGCATCATGGGTTTCATGAGCAAGAAGTTCTTATTATAGGTCAAAGACTTCTTCTTGATGTCTTTGTTTCTTTAGGGTTTGGTCATCTTGTCACAAATATTATGTACAATTTAGGGTCTTGACAGAGACATATGTTGGATTGTTACACTAGAATGTAAAGGACATTCATTTATAAAGTATGCTCTGACATAAATTGCTAAAGAAGAAAGCTCATATCACCGAAAAGGATGGAGGAAGCTGAAGAAAGGAAGTTCAAGGAAAGACGGAGTAAAAGATCTTTAAGATAGTCTCCCTCACAAAAGGTCTTTTCATGGCTCCTAAATCCTATATAGGATATGGCTGCAATAAATAGATGCGATGTGACATCATAAAAGCATTAAGAAACAAGAGCTTGTTACATCACCATGGGGAATCATGGAGCACAAGAAGAACAAAGCTCATGGCAATCAAATATGAAAGATATAGCTCTTGGGAGCCTCATCGAAAAAGTCATCTAGGACAAGGCTCATCATACATCGAAAGGAAACATTTTCCAAAATAAGGATATTTAAGATCCTCAAGATTCTTTGATGGAATCCTCGTCGAAGGATTCACCGATCTAGAGAGGAAGCAAGTGTTTCATCAGGAACTCCAACTTGTGGAGTTCATGGAATGATTATATAAGTGATGAAGCAGATCAAGAGATTGAAGACACTTTAATCAAGGAAGATGCTAAAAGAATACTAGATGACCTAAAGGTAAATGAGGTATGTATACTTGTATTTATTTTTTAATGTCATGTCGTATGGTTGCAGGTAACATTGATCACTACTTCCATCCTGAGAAGCATGATCAAAGGAAGGGGATCTCCTCCTCTAAAAGGCGTGATGCACACTAGATGAAATCAACATAATATATTCTCATATGAAGTATGAGATGATTGGCAACTATTAAGGAACTCTAATTGGAAGCTCTTGGGAATAAAATTGTGTGGAAGGAAGAGACCGTGAGAAGTGCAACTATGATAAAAGGCAGTCAACATCCAAGGAAGAAGACTTGACTAGAACATCTCCCAGGAAGATATGTAGCCTCTGATAAAAGTGCAGAGAAGATGAAGACCCTTGGCTATACATATATTTTGGAGATGTGTCAACATATACGAAGGATGTCGATGCCTACAGGAAGGATGTCATGGTGAAAGATCATCACTGAGGTAACTTTTGATTTAATTATTCATATTTATAATTGAATAAAATCTGATGAGCTTATGTAGGGCTGCCAAATGGAAGTAGATGTCTTCCACAGGTTGATAACCATATGACAAGATGAAAGATCCTTGGAAGATATATGGTTCGAAAAGAAAGTAGCATAACATGAAGCTAGATCAGATGAGAAGACTGATGGACCACTTTCTGATAGAAGACATGACTCATGGATGAAAGTGATGGATGATTTGTGCCTTATGAAGAGATTCCAAAGTTGAAGGTTCCTCAATTCATGACATCAATGAAAGGAGTCCTTCATGAGCAGCTAGATGTTTTCATCATTGCTGCTACAAGTCCCTAATTAAGAGGGAGCTTGGTAATAAGTTTCTTACTTGGAAGAAATTCCGTAATTCCTAAGCCAAAAAGAAAGCTTAGGTACATTCTTTGTATAGGTTTATTCCTCTGTGGAATATGTCCTCCCTAATTAAGAGGGAGAAATAAACACATCATTCTGGTCTTCACCTAGAAGACAAAATGCGTGATTGGGTAATCATCTAGCATCCGATACTCTTTTGGGATGTATTATGGCATCTATGGAAAGAGTAGTCATGAAAGGATGGATATTCTTTGAGGATTAGCTACCCCGATAAGGATAGTCCTTAGAGGTCATACTCAGCGAACACCTTGGAGACAATGATGAAGGTGTCTATAATCATTGGTCTCGCTAGCATTGTAGCTCATGGTCTCGTGGAGAGATGGAGCTGTTAGTCAAGGTCTTGCACTGTAAAAATGATGGTTAATATGATGTTATAACAGATGATTACCAATCGAATTATTCTTACGAGATTCTTCAGATTGAAAGTGACTATGTACCATTATGGATACCTCCCTAGTTAAGAGGGAGTGTTGGAAAGTGTAACTAGGTTCGGTCTTCATATTGACTAGTAATTATGAATTTATGTAATGAAGATGACAAAAATAATAAAATGTATTTTGTAATATTTGCATCATGGGTTTCATGAGAAAGAAGTTTTTATTATAGGTCAAAGACTTCTTCTTGATGTCTTTAGGGCTTTTGTCATCTTGTCATAAATGTATAATTTAGAGTCATGTATATGAAGGATTGTTACACTTGTAAAGGACATTCATTGATGTAAAGTATGCTTCAAGACCTTGTCAATATGCTAATGAAAGTCAACTCAAAGATGATGAATATTCTCCTTGTTGAAGTTGGCCTAAAAAACAGTGAATGCAATCTCAAGTCGGCTCAAATTGGAGACATGTCTATTCATAGGTTATGTCGGATAATTACCAGTGGCAAACCACTATAAATACCCATGTGGACTTTGCTCAAAACAGAGACAAATTAGCTTGGATTACTTCTGTGGACAATTTCGGATCAGGTTCTCTGATGAAGTGCGAGTAGAAGAATCTGATGAAGTGCGAGGAGAAGGATCTATTGTAGTGCGAATTTGGAAGGGCTTGCTGTATTGGAAAGTAACTCGAATACCTCTGAAACAGAAGGTGCAGATTACAATACATAAGCAAAGGGTGATACAACGAAGTGTTTAGGGATATGCAAAGAGGAGGAATTCTATACAGTTAGTGCGAGAAGGGTCTCATACATTCGGATTAGGTCTGCACTCTCACTCTTGTAATAATAGCGAAGGCCAATGACTGTTTCAGTATTGTAACAATGTGATCTAGGGCTGTCATTAAGTACAGGAAGGTGCTGAAAGGAAGCTAAAGGAAGGAGATCCTTGATCGAAGAATAGAAGATTGTTGGAGGTCGAGAAGAATGTGTCAAGAGCTAAGAAATATAGAGAACGAGATTCTCTAAATAACAGTGTTAGACAGTGCAGGAAAGGAAGGACAAAATTGAAAAGGCCGAGGAGAGAAAAGAAGAGCAGTGACAAGGTCTTGTCGGCATAATGAAGAGAAGGGTCTAGGTCATGGTAATGGTACTTGCCAATTGAAGGTCTCTAAGAATTACTTGTGGGTTTTCCTCTCCAAGAGGGAGAGGTTTTGGCCCTGGCTTGAAGAGCCAAAATTCTGTCTCTTGTGTTTTGATAATAGTCTTGATGAAGAACATAATAAGCTAATGAAGAACAAGATCTAATTAATAGAAGCATAACAAGTATAACACAAGCAGTTATCAAGTAAGAGAATTGAATTAAACACTGTCCTATCAAATTCTCAACATTACCTAGAAGATCATCAATAAAGAGCGTGAAACCCATGCTTAAATAATAATAACTTTTTCTTTTCTTCTCTTGTTTGTTACATAGGATACATATTGAAATGAGTACAACAACAATTATGAAGACCGAAACTAGTTACATTTTCAACATCAGGAAGCCTAATTAGGCTGTAGAGATAAAGTCTCATAGAACCTAGTACAAATTAGTCATTTTCCAGACTTGCAATAAACCCTAGATCAATCCATAAAAGGCTCCAAAAGAGGTCTTGAATTGGCATAAATAGTGCAAAATAAGGTGTACAAATTGGCTCAAAAATTATGAAATATATCCCACAAAAGGCTCTGAAATCACCCATAAATGTCTGCAAAGATCTCCCAGATAGGGCTGCTTAGGCTTCAGAAAGTTGCCATGAAATTGGTCCTATTCTAGGGCCAAAATTGAGGCCTCAGGATCTGTGCCTCAAACATAAAAGTATGGCCTTATAGAGGGTCGAAATTCAACCTTTGAGATAGCCGAGAAATCATGGAAGAAAAAGCCTCAGATGTGTGATCTTGGAGGGGCCGAAAAAGGCCTTAGACATCAACCCAATATTGCCATTGAAACCCAACAGGAAACCAGAGCCAAACAACAAAAATTAAACCCAAAATGCTCCTCCAAACTCGACCTTCTCCTTCAGTTGGGCATGACTACTCAAGGCCGTAGGAACCACAAAGAATATTCGTCAAGATGTGCGTTGAAATTTTGTCTTTGGAGGGAAAATGAGTTGTGCTTTTATACTAGTCGTGGAGGCTTCTAGGAGAGGGGCTAACATACTAAAAGGAAGGGGGAAGCTGACCCTTATGTAGTTTGAATTTTGAATCTCAAATTGAAAATTGTGGAGCCAAATTAATTCCCCTTGGAGGTCGACTTGAATTTCAAATATTAATTGATATATTCTCCAAATTTTGCTAGGTTATGCCCCATCATAATTAAATTGAATTTTCTTGAGGATAAATGCCATTAACAAGTTGTCATTATCATCCTGTTTTGGGGACCTTGACCATATTTTCAGGGCACAAACTTTGACTAGACATATCTCCTCAACTGTGAGGAGTTATCTGACGTGTCACATACCGTTGGAATTGACACAACGAGGAGAATAAAATGAAAATGGTCTTGAGCCCAAAACCAGTGGTCTTCCCTGTCAATTTCTTTATTAAATGTGGGACTTATTTTGGTTGTTGCTTGAGTTGACATCAATGACAACCAGGTTCCAACAACCATTACCAAATTTTGGTTTGTATTGAACTTCTCTTCTAGAGTGATGAGTTAAAGAGGTAGATACATTGATTGTTGGATCAAGTGGTTATCAATCCTAGTGTGCCCCCTTGTGGATCTTTGATTGTGTTGGTTCTAATGAAAGATGGGACATGGTGTATATCCATTAATTTCAAAGCACCCCACAAGGTCACCTTGAAAAAATAATATCCGTTGCCAAGAATTGATGACTTGCTAGACCAATTTTAAGGAGAAAAGTTTTTTTTCTAGGCTAGACCTTGAGTTGGGACACCAATAGTTAAGAATTAAGGAGGATCATTCTTGGAACACTACTTATGAAAGAAAATAGGGGCTATTTTAATGGCTGTAATGTTGTTTGGATTACTAATGCACCTACCATTTTTTGAGGTTGCTAAATGTAGTTTTTAGACTCTTCATTGACTATTTGGTAGTTGTATACTTGGATGTTATACTATTTTATAGCAATATGTGGAACGAGCACTTAAATCATTTGAGGCTAGTGTTGTAAACTCTCAAGAAGAGAATTGGAATATTAACAAGTGCAATTTTGTTGGAAAAATACTTCTTTGTTTAGGATTCATGTTTTGTAGAGGGCGACTATGAATCGGCTCAACCAAAGTGTAGATCATCCAAAAATAGCCTAAACCCATGAGACCCATGAATCTCATTTAGGTAAGAATTTTTGTTGGTGCTTGTCAACTTTTATGAATATTTATTTCAAATTCTTAGATATTATTGCACATTTACATTCTCTGACAAGAGGAGAAAGTAAGTTTCTTTAGATGAAGGAACAAGAGAAAGCCTTTGACATCTTGAAGAAGAAGATTTGTGAAGCACTAGTGTCGGGACTTTTAAATTTGTAGAAACCTTTTGAGATGGAGGCTAATATTTGGTTATGCTATGGGGATAATGCTCATGCAAGAGGGAAGAGAAATTTCTTACCTTTTGGAAGCATTTAGTGGAGCAGTGCTAGGGTATCCTACCTATGACAAGGAGCTTTTATCCTTACATAGGATAGTGAAGCATTGTACAACTTAAATTATGAGGAGTAGATAGTAATCCACGTTGACCATAAGCCTTTGTAGTTTATGTACGCCTAGAGCAAGGTTTAGCGAGGGAGGCATACCAAGTAGTCATCTTATCTGCAATAGTTTAACCTTGTCATCAAGTAGAAGGGGGATAAAATTAAGAATGCTAATCACTTATCTAAACTACCATCGAGATTGACAACAATACTCATGAACATTATGCTACTAAAATCTTTCCGTTTGAAGATATGTAGATTTAGTATGAAGAGGATAGGGGATCTCATATGATGTAGTAGAATTGCAATAGTCAGTGAAGAAGCTTGGCTACCATTTGAAGGGTGGCTTGTTATACAGGGATGATAAGTTATATCTAGTGGAGAATGTAGAATGTTAAATGAGTTAGCTTAGACAAACACTTCTACATTGGCGTTGTTTGTAGCATGTAAAAGTGTCCGAAAGACACTCTAGAAATTATTTATATTTTTATAAAGTCAAAGCAACTTTTATTTTATTTTATAATGACTAAAAAGTGACTTAAGTTGTGTCAACGAGAGATTAAATCATGACCATTGATCTCAAGTGATCAAGATTATATCTTGATCATTAATCACTTTGGAGATAGGGTTTTGGTCATTATAAAGTTATAAAAGAAGATGTAAAGAGAGGAAAAGAGTCAAGACATAAAACTTGAACAAGTAAATCATTTTTGAGCTGAAAAGGAAGGAAATCGAGTTGTAGAGAAGAGAAATCACTAAGAAGAAGAGAGGTCAATTTTTACAAGCTGCACACATCCCAATGTGGCAAACCCAAGGGTGTTGTACTGTTGCATACATCCCATGGCTAATGGGCGCAATTGTAGAGGCCATATAGGTCTTACATGTCGCACAGGGTAGCACAGAGGTTTAGATCTACAACATGCAGATTGAGGCAGCCTCTGGCATGATTTTTGAGGTGGCACAAATCCCAAGTAGGTGTATAGTGTTGGAAAAAGGCTGGACTGAATTTTGGGCATGATTTCCAAGAAATTTCTGAATTGTACAGGTTCATTAATTGTTGTAGTAGTAATTTCTAGAAATTTTCTCAGTGGGATGAAATAATGATTTACTTGTTTGTTGGCTTTTCCCTTTGCGGTTTTCCAGGGTAAAAATTGTTGATTTTGTAGCATTGGAAAGTGTTCCAAGTCTCATATTTTGGTAAGAGGCTTGGACATCAGTATTCCAAAGAACCCAAAAATCGTTTGTGGAAATTTCACTCAGATCATGCTTTATTAAAATAATTTTTTATTTTAAAGTGATCCCTAAGGCTAAACTTAGGGAAATTTAATAATTAAAGGGTATTAGTAAAGCAGAGTGTGAATCTTCTAGAAAACGAAGATCAACTCATCTTTTAATCTGAGCCATTGATTAGAGATCTAATCTGGGTCGTTGATTCATCAGCGAGAAGACTATAAGAGAAGGCTTGAGGGTCATTTGGAAAGCAATCCAGGTACACTCTCAATACCCGAAGGAAATTGATTCTGAAGTAAGAGAATTCGATTTCAGAGGGTGAGGTTGTAGAGGCGGGGTTGCTGACGTAGAAGGAGGAAGGGGAAGTCAGCAGAGTGAGAAGAAGGCAAAAGGAGGACGCAAAGGGAGCAGTGCTGAGTAGCAACATTGGCCCTCCACGCAGACTGACAGAGCCCAGCGTAGTGACTGTGCAGAAGGCCACACAGAGTGATGCAGAGGGAGGAAGGGTGCCTCCAGTGTGTCAGAAATTCTTTCGAAGTGTTTGGAAAAATGATCTCAGGTGTATGTCAAACATCTGCTCGTCATATTTTTTTGTAAAATATTTTTCCACTGCTGAAGAATAATATAAACCCTCGTCTGCTGCATCGGTTTTTCCACATTGGGTTTTTCTAGGGACAATTGTCCAAAAATAACTGTGTTCATGTGATTCTTTCTATTGTGTTATATGTGTTCTATTTGTTCTTCTGCTTTTGATTAAGTGAATGCTGCAACTGTGTTTATTTCAGAATTTACTGAAGCATCTGTAAATAACTTATCATAAATAAGTAGGCGAAATAAATCAGTCACTGCAGTAGTATTTTAGGTTGAAAATTTCACTTGGTATCAGAGGAAAAAGCAAAAGACAGAAAAGGAGGTTCTACAATGGAACTAAGATCTGACATCGATGCCGTTGCAGCTCGGAAGGGTTCACACAGTCCTCCGGAACGCATGGAGAAACACAGGGATCATGACATTTTAGTTCTGGCATCCAGACTAGAAGAGGATTTCGCTTGTGTGTCAAGCATGACCTCTCTAGGGGTCTGGTATATTGACAGTGGAGCATCTGCTCACATGACGGGAGTTCGAGAATGCTTCTTGAGCTACCGGGAAGAGCAGATGAATTTTCAGATCACGATGGGAAACAAGGCCAAGTGTACCTCCATTGGAAGAGGAACCATAATATTTCAAACGAAAGCTAGTAACAAGCTTCAGGCCCCCAATGTACTGCATGTACCGGGATTGGGGATAAAGTTTCTCTTGGTGTCTCAACTTCAGAACAAGGGTTACGATGTATACTTTATTGGAAATAAGGTTTATGTCAAACACTCTAGTTGGAAAAGGAAGGCACAAATTGGAGTAAGGAGCCATAAACTGTGTAAGTTACAACTCGAGTCTCTAATGGCACTAATAGGCAGTACGGATGAAAGGGACTTGAATGAGTAATGGCATAGAAGAATGGGGCATCTACATCATGGAGCCTTGAAAATCCTCAAGAAGACTATCATGGGAGCTCCAGAACTTAACACAAGGAAAGACGATGTTTGTAGGGGGTGCGTACTAGGGAAGTATGCCAAGGCAACGTTTCCAAGAAGCAACAATAGGGCCCAGAGTGTGTTGGAATGATACACCCAGATATATGCGGACCAATGTCCACGAATGCTCTCAGTGGTGCAAAGTATTTTGTCACCTTTATTGATGACCATTCCCAGAAGACATGGATCTACTTTCTGAAGACCAAAGATGAAGTCTTTGAGCGATTCAAAGAATTCAAGGCTTTGGTAGAAAATTTAATTGGAAAGCGGATCAAGAAATTGCGATCAGATAATGGTGGAGAATATATTGATAAAGACTTCACAAGGTTCTGCGCAAAGGAAGGCATGAAGAGAGAATGGAAATATCCATACAATTCGGAGCAGAATGGAGTTGCAGAAAGGAAGAATAGGACCATTGTGGAAGCTGCGAGGGCAATGCTGTATGATCAAGACATGCCCAAATTTCTGTGGGCAGAAGCTTGCAATACAACAGTGTATGTGTAGAATAGGGTGACTCATAAAGCATTGGTAAAAGTGACTCCTGAGAGTGTGTTCACTGGCAGCAAGCCTGAGGTGAGCCACTTCAGGATATTTGGTAGGATAGTGTATTGCCACGTACCCGATGAGAAGAGGAAGAAATTAGATCAGACTATAGAGAAGGGTTACCTTGTGGGATATAGCAAAAATGCGAAGGCATATTGCAACTATATTCCCGAGAACAGGAAGATCGTAGTAATGCGGGACGTGAAATTCATGGAGGAGAGAGCCTTCAGAAGATCTCGGGAAATGGCTACAGATACACAGTCTGAGGAGGATCTGCTAGTATAGCCACAACGTCCTACAGAGGAAGGCTCTAGTGCCTCTTCGCGGCACAAGGATTCTAAGGAAAGTTTTTCGAAGAAGAGCAAGCAGGAGAGCAGGTAAATCCACCCACCACCAGTGGAAGAACAAGCAGAGAACTCCAACAGACTTTGAGGGATGCAAAGGAATTTATTGGAGGTCCTAGATATGAGAAGAGGGTACGCAGGCAATCCAACATGTACCAAGCATTGGTAGCACAGGTCGGAGAACCCTCTAGTTTTTGAGAGGCAACTCAACATCAGGTGTGGGTAGATGCTATGGTGGAGGAGTACAACTCCATCATGACAAACGATGTGTGGGAAGTAGTCCCTAGACCTCAGAACAAATCGGTTGTAGGATCAAGGTGGATCTATAAGATCAAGTATGCTGCAGATAGCAGCATAGAGAAGTTCAAAGCCAGGTTTGTGGCTAAGGCGTATGCACAGAAGGAAGGGATCGATTATGAAGAAACCTTTGCCCCTGTAGCTTGGTACACTTCAATGAGATCCGTCATCTCTCTTGTAGCGCAGATGGGATGGGAAAGTCACCAGATGGATGTCAAGACAATGTTCTTGAATGGGGTGATAGAAGAGGAAGTGTACATAGAACAACTAGAGGGCTTTGAGATGCATGAGCGTAAGACTCATGTATGTAGGCTTAAGAA
This sequence comes from Pinus albicaulis, assembly GCA_034641835.2. Taxonomy (NCBI): domain Eukaryota; kingdom Viridiplantae; phylum Streptophyta; class Pinopsida; order Pinales; family Pinaceae; genus Pinus; species Pinus albicaulis. The sequence goes on along the minus strand of CM076579.1, from coordinate 515,327,507 downwards.
AGCCTTGTACGGACTGAAGCAAGCCCCTAGAGCATGGTATTGGTGAATTGATAGCTACCTGTAGAAGGTGGGGTTTGTCAAGAGTGATGCAGATCCCAACCTCTACTATCTAAGAGTAGGGGATGAGCCGCTAATTTTGGTATTATATGTAGATGATTTGTTCTTGATTGGATCATCTAAGCTCATCAAAGACTGTAAGGAGAATGCAGCTGCGGGTGACATGAAGCATGCGGGAGACGGATGCTATTCGGTTTGATGGAGGTACAAGGCGGCCCGGAAAGGGAGAAATCTTCCTTGGGCAAGGAAGATGATCCTCGAATCCTAAAGAGGTTTGAGATGGAGGACTGCAGTCCATGCATCCAATGGTAACAAAGCTGGAAAAGATCGGCATTCCGAGGATGGTTGGTGACTCATGTTATCACCCTAGTAATTCTTAGGTCGTGGTATTTTGGTTTATAGTTAAAGAAAACCAGGGGTAACCAAGAACCTCTTTTAGAATTCGGGATCTAGCCTTCCTGAGTTCCGGAGAGAGATCTCTCCTTAAGATTTAGCTTTGTTTTGTAATGGATTTTAGGCTAGCTATGAGTGGACAATTTGGTTTGATTTTTTGAATGTTGGTGGGAATAAAGGACTACAAGGGAAACCATAAAAATATCTACCTAACCATTGGTCAATGGAGTCAAATTTATAGCAAACAAGACTAGAAAACTAAGGTCAAAAGAACAAATATACTAAGGGCAAGATAGATGATCTTCAGAGGGTTTTAAAAAAGGATATTTTGATGAAGTGGTATGATTTGGACTAAGGGCAGTTAAGAATCCTTAGATCACAAAAAAGGAAGAGGGAAATGGAGGTCAAACGAGACTAAAGAGCAATAAGAATTCTAAAGTCTGGAAATCAGCAGAAAACATAAATATGAAAACTAGTAAGAACAAAGAGATTTTTACACTAATTATGTATTACCTTTCCTAGTTATTCATTTAAGATGGAAAATAACACAAGATGTATGAATGAAACTTAAAGAAATAAACAATAAAAACTGGAAGATACAATACTCATATGATCAGCATGAGGATCATTAGTTATGATGTCTATTTTCTTCAGTTTACAACCTGCTGCTTCAACTTAACTCGCATAAAATCCCAATGTTTCAACAAAAAAGTCTATAGTAGTCTTGATAATTTTATTCCACACAAAATACTTCGAAGAATGAAGTATTTATACAAATTCTAAACTAGAATATCTTGAAAAAATATATCAAGATTGGTTCACAAATCTCTCCAACTATTTTACATAAATAGAACTTAAGTAAAATACACTCAAAATAATGCATCTATTTGGCACTATTTTGTATGGATAGGTGATGAAAAAGAGGAGCATTTGAATTTGATTCAACTCTTAGTTGATGATGAGGCATCCAAGTCACTAACTGCTTCCTTTCTTTATGCATTCTGCCCCAACAATTCTGCAAACTTGGGGTCCAATGATATCTTTGTATTTCTCAATCCGTAATAGATATGTAAAAATTGAAAGAGGTTATTGTAGATAAATATGTTGGTGAGATAAACCTTTTTCAGTTTCCTAAAAATATGCTCCAGCTGTCTATAATAGACTCTGCAAAAAGATGTGTAAAACAGAGTTTTACAGAGTCTGAAAAATAGGCTGTAAAGATGTGCATGTATCTCTCATTCTGAAATGACTGTGAAAAACGTGAGATAGGTTTTTGTAGATGGGTCTCTTAGGAACAAAAACCTCCTTCAGTTTTGTAAGATGTATTTCTGATTAGCCACAATCTTCTCTGCAAAATGATGACTTAACGGGGATTTTCTGCAAAAAATGCTCTCCAATATTGTTTAATATTTCCCAATCCATAATGGCTGTTAGAAATGTGAGAGAGGTTTTTGTAGATAGACCTCTTAAGAACATAAACCTCCTTCAGTTTTGCAAAATTCATCTTGGATTGGTCACAATAGTTTCTGCAAAACAATGGCTTAAACATGAATTTCTGCAAAAATGTTCCTTTTTGTTGTGTTCTCATCTTTTCACCTTTTTGTTCTTTTAACTGTTTTACTTTCACTTTGGACAAACTTCATTGTTGGTGAAAGTATTTTCATCTCTTTTTACCATTTACTGCCTCTGTATTTACTTTTACTGTTTACCGTTGACTGCTCTGTAACTTTGTTTTAACTTTCACTCTGACTTTTACCTGATACACTTTAACCATGATACTCTTTGACTGTTATGTTTTCAGTGTCATTGTAATTTCTGATTTCACTTTTACCATTCACTGTGCAAATTCCATCATTCTGATGTCTCTCTGACTTAGTTTTATTTTTTCTTCGTATACAAACTGTTTGTTGAATGAAGCTTTTGATTTAAGATCTGGGAATTTGGAGCAAACAATTTTGTCAACTAGTATTGAAACTGTTTGCCCAAATCCATATTCTGATAATAACCTGCAAAAATCAAACAATTTGTTAATGAAATCCAGGTCTGTAGGGAGGTGATTGTAGGCTTTTTGAAAGACCTGTGGAATGAGATCAGTGTATGGAGGTTTAACTCTGTTTTTTAGGCATTTTGGGTAGCTATTGCAAGATTTAGACTGTTTGCAGGAGTTATTCACTTTAACAGAGATGAGACTGAGCAATGTAGGCTAAGGATGGCTTCTTTTGGGCTTTTTTGTTCAATTAGGTTTTCTGAATGGGTTTGATTGAAAACAGGGAATATCAAGGTAATTCATAGGTTTTAGTTGTTCAGATCCTTGAATTTAATCTTTAAACTGTGAAAATTGATGAAATTGTCTTTAAAAAGGTTCACAGTCGAAAACAAGGCTTTCTAGGTTTATACTAGTCTTCAAACTGGTCGCATTTACTTGGTAGAAGGCGTAGAGAGTATTCAGAGGTGAATTTCAGAGGGGAAATGGCTTTTAGGTTCGCAAAGGCTTAGCAATGGTGTCCGGAGTAGCTTTCTGAAGGACGAAGGCGCAAATGATATGGAAACAATACAGAACTAAGGTTAAAACCTTAGGTTTAATTGATGTGCAGGGTATTAATTACAGGTCAAACTCAAATGGCGGGAGTGGTTTTTGCATTTGAAGGCGAAACCATTAGTGGTTATTGCATTGCTTCTGGGCGGTAACTGGTTTTTTGCTTTTGCAATGCGATCCAGTAAAATTAGGACACGTAGCGGGCGGTGGTTTCGTAAAACAACTTTTATCGTAAATTTTTATGACAACTTCGCCCGATCACTTTGGTAATGCGATATGGGATCCGCGCCGTCGGATTTGGTTGAGCGATGCGAACGACTGAGATGCATCGAGAAGCTGTGGGAAAATAAGGTGGGACCGGGTACTTTGAGCAGCGCCGTTGATTCGATGAGAGAAGATCGACAGTTTAAAATCAATGCGATAGGGAATGGTGGGGCATGAGGCCCAATGATCGCGCTCAATGCAGATCGTTGGATTTGAATATAAGAATGATCGGAGCGCTGAGAATGATTGAGAGGGCGCTGGGTTAATAGATGGAGTTTTATGCATTAAGTGAGTTTATACATGAAATAAAGTGAATGGGGCGGGTTAATAAAGGGTTTAACCACGGTTTTGTCTATGGTAAAGTGATATGTATCGGGAAAATGGGATAAAGTTAAAGCTTTATCCATGGGTAAAGCTTATGAGGGGAAAGGCGAATAAACTTTTTTTCTTCACTGTTTTATATACACACTGTGTAAATAAATTAAGCATTTTCAATATAATTTTTATTATATAGTTTCAGATTTGTCAAAGCTCTAAAACTATAGGGGAGAGGGGATATTTTATAATGGATAGGTTTCATGTCAAAGGGATAATTTCGGGATGTTTTTCAACATGTGTTTAATATCTTTGACATGAAAAGTATATAATAAGAGGGTTTTGGGGATATTAAATAAAAGGGAGCTATATTAATAGGACTAGGATTTTTCTAAAGGGAGTTAAATAAAATAAGTTAGGTGTTAATATGACAAGGGAAAAGTGAATACTCAAAACATACAATTATAACCAAGAAAAGTGAAGATCAAAGCCAAATTTGCATTATGATAATTTCATCACTTTAACTTAGGATAAAATGCCATTTTGAGGGTTTTATACTTCATGAGATGTAGGAAGTTAATCAAATGGGTCTTTATGCAATATTTTAAGTAAGAGAAGAGTTCCCGTTTATGAAGTTAAATGGTGATGAGTGCATGAAGGGGTAAATGATGAAAATTTCTGGGATTAATATAGAAACTTAACATCTTCAACTAATCAGTCATTGAGCTTTGGGTTCGGTCCCAACAGAAGTCAAGGAAATGCTTTGAGCCTCTTTGACTGACAGTCTAGAATATCAAATTGCTATGGAGAAGGGAAATTAGTTATTTACAGCCCAGTGAAATATATTTACATTGATGTCTCTCACCTTCTTCTACCTACCTTGTCATTATCTTCTAACATTTTTTTCCTTCTATTTTAATCAGGTGCATTTGAACTAGCAACCTTACAACCTTTTATTCTTTTTGAAAGTAGTAAACTATCTAATTCTACACTTATTTCATCAAAGAATCCAGATTAAACTGTTGGATTCTTTTATTCTCTACCTAACTACTGAATTGTCATGATTAAATTGTATGACAATTCTTCATTCTCTATCTAAAACCAGTAAATTGAAACATGATAAGTCAAGATTAAATTGTTCAACTCATCATGGGCTATGGCATTTATTGACACTCTGCCATAATCAATTGCAAAAAGTAAAGTAGTGGCATTTAGACTTGCACACTTTCATGCTTTATTCATCTTTTTTCTTTTGGGGTATATTATTTTTTCTAAGTCCTTTGATTTTTCTTTTAGGACTTTTTACCCTCTTTTTTGATTTTGATTTTTTATTTTTTACAAAATATGGGAATACAACTTGCAGAAAGCAAAGTATGTACATATTTACAAGACTATCACTAGTTAAGTCAAAATTATGAATCCTATATTTATAGGTTGCTAACATCGGCTTCACTTGGGGATGGCATTTCCTGGTGAAATGTTAAGATCTTTGAGATCAGTAGCCTTCATCTTTGACCTTTGATGATCTTACTAAGTGTCTTCTGTCTTCTTCAAAATGAATTCTGATCTGAAACTAAAACAACACACAACAATTTTTAAACCAACTTATAGATCTTAAACATCTTTAGGACCTCATCCTTGGCTTTAAATCTTAATGAAAAATTAGCTGAAAATTAAAAACTAAAAAAAATGCTCGAAATTCTGAGATTGTTGGCACTCATCTACCTACTCTAATCTACTAAAAATCTTATTGAATCAGGTAATACAAAAATGCTAATGAAGCCAATCAATTAGCTGTAAAAATAAATGGATAACTTGACTGCTTGTGATCAAAATTGGAAGCCTTTATAATAAATGATATGATGTGTAAATGCCACTTTTGATGTATTTGATCCTTATAGAGAAACATGTTTGCAGATTTGGGCTAAAAAGATTCTCCATATAATCTGATATAGGATCAATAAAAGCATGATGTATGTTATTTACTTCTAGGCCTTCAATGACTAATTGTTCAGTTGAATTATGAATATTAGACCATGAAACTATTTCTTCAGTCTTGTGTTTGGAAGAATAATCATCTTCAATATGCAAGTCAAAAGGTATTACAATTTCTTCTTGCTTTGGAGAAGGAAGATTTTCAAAGAAACTTTTAGGATTTCGGAAATTGTATGACTGAATTTGAGAATGCAAAAGTTTGATTTCAGTTTCATAATTTTCAGAAATTATATCAAGAAGCCATTTTTTAACTTGAGGAGAACATTTTCTTGATTTAAAAATAAGAAAGAGAACTTTTAGAAAATCCTCATCAAATTGAAAATCTAATATCTCATCCGTCAAACTGGTTAGTGTTTGTTCTGTTGAGTTATCTTGAATTTGAAGAACATAATTATCATCATACTGATCATATTTAGGAAAATCTTTACAAGAAGGAATGTCATCAATTATAAACATTGGATCAGCAGATTTTTCTTCCAACAATCCTAATATATCTTGATTAGATTGGTGGCATTCTATTTGAAAGTCATTATTTTGCTTAATAGGAGTGCTATCAAGCAATGGGCCTTTTTGGGAAGGTAGAATAACATGAGCATCAACTTGTTCTTCTGTCTCTTCATGGATAAAAACTTTAGTACATTCATCAACATTAGAAGAAGTAGAAACAATTTCTTCATTATGTAAATACTTTGAGGAAGGTTGCATGTTTAGAAGCAAATTGATTTCTTCTTCGGTGGGGGGGGTGGGGTGGGAATCTCTGAATTCTTAGATTGAAATGACAATTGTTTTTTCTCTTATCTAAAAATTGATCATGAGGTTGAATATTTTCTTTAACTCCATTCAAACATTAAATGAAACATCATTTGTTAATACAGAGGGGCTTTGTGGATTTTGATTCATCTCCTGATCTATTTCATCTTTGTTTAACTCCTCCTGATTATTATGACATTTAACTTGAGAATGAAAGTTTTGGACGACTTCTAATAAATCTTCAGGATGCCAATTTCCAAAATCTTCATCAATATTTTTAAGGTAATGTATAAGATCTTCGGCTTGATCACAACAATTTTCAGCTAATGATAAAGATGGAAAATCTTCTTTGTAATGCTCATAAAATACCTTATGAAAATCTTTTAGAGAAAACAAGCTTGCAAGTTTGAGAGCTTCGTACCATTCCCTTGCTTTTCCTTCTAAGGTTGCCATGAATATTTTCATGAGGCAATCCTCATGCCAATCACCCTTCAATCTTGATGAGTGTATATGAAATTTAATGAGATGTAATAAAGGATCATCAATATTCTCATCTCGAAACATGGGAAAATTGTTACCCCAATTTACCTTTGGTAGCTTGTGTGGAAATCTAGGTATGTGATCTCTGCTGATGGGAGCATATCTTCGTTTTGTTCTTGGATCATCTTGAAAATCAACCATAATGAAAGGCCATTGTATCTGTACAACCAAGCTAGATCCTTATATAAAATACAATACATATTGAAAAACTTTCTTAACGAGAAAGAACATAATGTCTTGGATTAAGATCCAAGTTGAAAGCCTGATCTTTCCATATTGTTCTTCCAGGTTCATTCCCCCAGTGGAGTCTTGATTGTGAAATTGGTGTGGAGTCGCCAAGTGGAAGATTTTAACCTTTGTGTGTGTGATCACTGTCCACCATCATAGATCATATCTGAACCTGTAAAATATTTCTGAAGAAAAAGTTAGTTTCCCTAGTAGAGTTGTCATTATATTACCCACAACCTTTAAACTTAATCTTAAAGTAGAAAATACATGTTTTAAAAATCTTCCTCTAAGATTAAACTGAAAACTGGAGAGTGGTTAGTTCCCCAGTATGGTCGCTAGTATGTTATCACCCTAGTAATTCTTAGGTCGTGGGATTTTGGTTTATAGTTAAAGAAAACCAGGGGTAACCAAGACCTCTTTTAGAATTCAGGATCTAGCCTTCCTGAATTCTGGAGAGGGATCTCTCCTTAAGATTTAGCTTTGTTTTGTAATGGATTTTAGGCTAGCTATGAGTGGACAATTTGGTTTGATTTTTTGAATGTTGGTGGGAATAAAGGAGTACAATGCAAACCATAGAAAGACCTACTTAACCATTGGGCAATGGAGTCAAATTTATAGCAAGCAAGACTAGAAAACTAAGGTCCAAAGAACAAATATACTAAGGGCAAGATAGATGATCTTCAGAGGGTTTGAAAAGGCTATTTTGATGAAGTGATATGATCTGGACTAAGGGCAATTAAGAATCCTTAGATCACAAAAAAAGAAGAGGGAAATTGAAGTCAAACGAGACTAAAGAGAAATTAAGAATTCTAAAGTCTGGAAATCAGCAGAAAACATAAAAATGAAAACTAGTAATAACAGAGAGCTTTTTACACTGATTCTGTAATACCTTTCCTAGTTATTCATTTAAGATGGAAAATAACACAAGATGTATGAATGAAACTTAAAGAAATAAATAATGAAAATTGGAAGATACAATACTCATCTGATCAGCACGAGGATCATTAGTTATGATGTCTATTTGCTTCAGTTTCCAGCCTGCTACTTCAACTTAACTCACATAAAATCCCAATGTTTTCAACAAAAATTCTATAGTAGTCTTGATAATTTTATTCCACACTCAATACTTCAAAGAGTGAAGTATTTATACAAATTCTAAACTAGAATATCTTGAAAAAATATCAAGATTGGTTCACAAATATCTTTAACTATTTTAGATAAATAGAACTTAAGTAAAGGACACTCAAGACTAATGCATCTATTTGGCACTATTTTTTATGGATAAGTGATGACTAAGAGGAGAATTCGAATTTGATCCAACTCTTAGTTGATGATGAGGCATCCAAGTCACTAACTGCTTCCTTTCTTTGTGCATTCTGCTCCAACAAGTCTGCAAACTTGGGGTCCAATGATATCTTTGTATTTCTCAATCCATAATAGATATGTAAAAAGTGAAAGAGGTTATTGTAGATAAATATGTTGGTGAGATAAACCTCTTTCAGTTTCCAAAAATTATGCTCCAGCTGTCCATAATAGGCTGTGCAAAAAGATGTGTAAAACAGAGTTTTATAGAGTCTGAAAAATAGGCTGTAAAGATGTCCCTGTATCTCTCATTCTCAAATAACTGTGAAAAACGTGAGATAGGTTTTTGTAGATGGGTCTCTTAGGAACAAAAACCTTCTTAAGTTTTGTAAGATGTATTTCTGATTGGCCACAATCTTCTCTGCAAAATGATGACTTAACAGGAATTTTCTGCAAAAAGTGCTCTTCAATATTGTTTAATATTTCCCAATCCATAATGGCTGTTAGAAAAGTGAGAGAGGTTTTTATAGATAGACCTCTTAAGAACATAAACCTCCTTTAGTTTTGCAAAATTCATCTTGGATTGGTCACAATAGTTTCTGCAAAACAATGGCTTAAACATGAATTTCTGCAAAAATGTTCCTTCTTGTTGTGTTTTCATCTTTTAACCTTTTTGTTTTTTTAACTATTTTACTTTCACTTTGGATAAACTTCATTGTTGGTGAAAGTATTTTCATCTCTTTTTACCATTTACTGCCTATGTATTTACTTTTACTGTTTACCGTTAACTGCTCTGTAACTTTGTTTTAACTTTCAGTCTGACTTTTACCTGATACACTTTAACCATTGATACTTTTTGACTGTTATGTTTTCAGTGTCATTGTGAATTCTGATTTCACTTTTACCATTCACTGTGCAAATTCCATCATTCTGATGTCCCTCTGACTTGGTTTTATTTTTTCTTTGTATACAAACTCTTTGTTGAATGAAGCTTTTGATTTAAGATCTGGGAATTTGGAGCAAACAATTTTGTCAACTAGTATTGAAACTGTTTGCCCAAATCCATATTTTGATAATAACCTGCAAAAGTCAAACAATTTGTTAATGAAATCCAGGTCTGCAGGGAGGTGATTGTAGGCTTTTTGAAAGACCTGTGGAATGAGATCAGTCTGTGGAGGTTTAACTCTATTTTTTAGGCATTTTGGGTAGCTACTGCAAGATTAGACTGTTTGCAGGAGTTATTCACTTTAACAGAGATGAAACTGAGCAATGTAGGCTAAGGATGGCTTCTTTTGGGCTTTTTTGCTCAATTAGGTTTTCTGAATGGGTTTGATTGAAAACAGAGAATATCAAGGTAATTCAGAGGTTTTAGTTGTTTAGATCCTTGAATTTAATCTTTAAACTGTGAAAATTGATGAAATTGTCTTTAAAAAGGTTCACAGTCGAAAACAGGGCTTTCTAGGTTTATACCAGTGTTCAAACTGGTCGTATTTACTTGGTAGAAGGCGTAGAGAGTATTCAGAGGTGAATTTCAGAGGGGAAATGGCTTTTAGGTTCGCAAAGGCTTAGCAATGGTGTCCGAAGTAGCTTTCTGAAGGACGAAGGCGCAAATGATATGGAGACAATGCAGAACTAAGGTTAAAACCTTAGGTTTAATTGATATGCAGGGTATTAATTACAGGTCAAACTCAAATGCGGGAGTGGTTTTTGCATTTGAAGGCGAAACCATTAGTCGTTATCGCATTGCTTATGGGCGGTAACTGGTTTTTTGCTTTTGCAATGCGATCCAGTAAAATTAGGACACGTAGCGGGCGGTGGTTTCATAAAACAACTTTTATTGCAATTTTTTTTGACAACTTTGCCTAATCATTTTGGTAATGCGATATGGGATCCGTGCCGTCGTATTTGGTTGAGCGATGTGAACGACTGAGATGCATCGGGAAGCTGTGGGAAAATAAGGTGGGACCGAGTACTTTGATCAGCGCCGTTGATTTGATGAGAGAAGATCGACGGTTTAAAATCAATGTGATAGGGAATGGTGGTGCATGAGGCCCAATGATTGCGCTCAATGCAGATCGTTGGATTTGAATATAAGAATGATCGGAGGGCTGAGAATGATCGAGAGGGCGCTGGGTTAATAGATGGAGTTTTATGCATAAAGTGAGTTTATACATGAAATAAAGTGAATGGGGCGGGTTAATAAAAGGTTTAACCACGATTTAGTCTATGGTAAAGTGATATGTATCGGGAAAATGGGATAAAGTTAAAGCTTTAACCATGGGTAAAGCTTATGAGGGGAAAGGCGAATAAACTTTTTTTTCTTCATTGTTTTATATACACACTGTGTAAATAAATTGAGCATTTTCAATATAGTTTTTATTATATAGTTTCAGATTTGTCAAAGCTCTAAAACTATAGGGGAGAGGGGATATTTTATAATAGATAAGTTTCATGTCAATGGGATAATTTCGGGATGTTTTTCAACATGTGTTTAATATCGTTGACATGAAAAGTATATAATAAGAGGGTTTTGGGGATATTAAATAAAAGAGAGCTATATTAATAGGACTAGGATTTTTCTATAGGGAGTTAAATAAAATAAGTTAGGTGTTAATATGATGAGGGAAAAGTGAATACTCAAAACATACAATTATAACCAAGAAAAGTGAAGATCAAAGCCAAACTTGCAATATGATAATTTCATCACTTTAACTTAGGATAAAATGCCATTTTGAGGGTTTTATACTTCATGAGATGTAGGAAGTTAATCAAATAGGTCTTTATGCAATATTTTAAGTAAGAGAAGAGTTTCCACTTATGAAGTTAAATGGTGATGAGTGCATGAAGGGGTAAATGATGAAAATTTCTGGGATTAATATAGAAATTTAACATCTTCAACTAATCAGTCACTGAGCCTTGGGTCCGGTCCCAACAGAAGTCAAGGAAATGCCTTGAGCCTCTTTGACTGACAGTCTAGAATATCAAATTGCTATGGGGAAGGGAAATTAGTTATTTACAGCCCGGTGAAATATATTTACATTGATGTCTCTCACCTTCTTCTACCTACCCAGTCATTATCTTCTAACATTTTTTCCTTCTATTTTAATCAGGTGCATTTGAACTAGCAACCTTACAACCTTTTATTCTTTTTGAAAGCAGTAAACTATCTAATTCTACACTTATTTCATCAAAGAATTCAGATTAAACTGTTGGATTCTTTTATTCTCTACCTAACTACTGAATTTTCATGGTTAAATTGTATGACAATTCTTCATTCTCTATCTAAAACGAGTAAATTGAAACATGATAAGTCAAGATTAAATTGTTCAACTCATCATGGACTATGGCATTTATTGACATTCTGCCATAATCAACTGCAAAAGGTAAAGTAGTGGCATTGAGACTTGCACACTTTCATGCTTTATTCATCTTTTTTCTTTTGGGGTATATTATTTTTTCTAAGTCCTTTGATTTTTCTTTTAGGACTTTTTACCCTTTTTTTTTATTTTTTACAAAATATGGGAATACAACTTGCAGAAAGCAAAGTATGTACATATTTACAAGACTATCATTAGTTAAGTCAAAATTATGAATCCTATATTTATAGGTTGCTAACAGACCCTACCTTGTATAGACAACTCATAGGATAAGACTGTAAGGAGAATCTGGCTACTGAATTTGACATGAAGGATCTGGGGCAGATGCACTATTTTCTTGGTTTGGAGGTCTGGCAGCAGAAGGGAGAAATCTTCCTTGGGCAAGGAAGATATACTACAGAGATCCTAAAGAGGTTTCAGATGGAGGACTATAGATCCATGGCTACGCCAATGATAACAAACTGGAAAAAGATCGACACATTCGAGGATGGTTAGGCTGACTCTTACCTTAGAGATAGGCACCTCATAGCATCATTGATGTACCTAGTCAACACTAGACCAGACATTTGTTATGCAAAGAATACCCTCAGTCATTTCATGGCAGAATCCAAGAGGGCTCAAGGGCAGCATCCAAACATGTCCTTAAATACTTGAAGGGGATAGTCGAGTATGGGTTGAAGTACACCAAGGGCAATGAAACTAAATATGGGTTCATCGACGTTGCATTGGGCCGAAGCCCAGTTGGATCAGTGCTACCATGGGTACTGTTTCAGTTTTGGATTAGGAATGGCTTCCTGGTGCAGTAGGAAATAGAAATTTGTGGCACTGAGCTCAACCGAGGCGGAATATATGGCAGCTAGAACATCTTCGTGTGAGGCCATATGGCTTCTTAAGTTGCTCATGAACTTGCTCAAGAAGAGGATGGAATCGACCATAATTCCGTGTGATAATCAGAGTTGCATCAAGCTCTTTGAGAATCCTGTGTTTCATGATCGGTCGAAGCACATTGACATTAGGTGCTGCTTCATCAGAGAGTATGTCCAAAGAGGAGCTGTACAGTTGAAGTACATTCCTACAGGAGAACAAGTGGCTGATATCCTCACAAAAGCTCTGGGTAAGATTAAGTTTTCTTACTTCAGGGAAAAGATGGGGATGGTCGAGAACCCATTCCAGTAGAGGAATGGGTGGACTTTAGGTTCAGAGGGAGCTACAATACGGATGAGGCAGTGGCAGAGATGGTGTCACAGGCAACAGTACAGAGGGCAGCAACGCAGAGATGAGGGGCAACAACCAAGACATTAGTAGCGCAGCAGATGCTTCAGGTTAGAGCAGATACAATTGGTACCTTGCTTGAACACTTTCCTCGCTAAGAGGGAGTGTTGATTTTGTAGCATTGGAAAGTGTTCCAAGTCTCATATTTTGGGAAGAGGCTTGGACATCAGTATTCCAAAGAACCCAAAAAATGTTTGTGGAAATTCCACTACGATTATGCTTTATAAAAATAATTAATTATTTTAAAGTGATCCCTAAGTCTAAACTTAGGGAAATTGAATAATTAAAGGGTATTAGTAAAGCAAAGTGTGAATATTCTAGAAAACGAAGATCGAGTTATCTTTTAATCTGAGCCATTGATTAGAGATCTAATCTGGGTCGTTGATTCATCAGCAAAAAGACTATAAGAGAAGGCTTGAGGGTCATTTGGAAAGCAATCCAGGAAAACAGTCAGTACCCGAAGGAAATCGATTCTGAAATTAGAGAATTTGATTTCAGAGGGTGAGGTTGTAGAGGCGGGGTTGCAGACGCAGAAGGAGGAAGGGGAAGTCAGCAGAGCGAGAAGAAGGCAGAAAGAGGACGCAAAAGGAGTAGCGCTGAGAAACAGCACTGACCCTCCACGCAGAGTGACGCAGTCCAGTGCAGTGACTGCACAGAAGGCCACACAGAGTGATGCCGAGGGAGGAAGGGTGCCTCCAGTGTGTCAGAAATTCTTCTGAAGTGTTCGGAAAAATTATCTCAGGTGTATGCCAGACATTTGCTCATCATAATTTCTGTAAAAGATTTTTCCATTGCTGAAGAATAATATAAACCCTCATCTGCTGCACTGGTTTTCCCACATTGGATTTTTACGGGGACAATAATTGTTCAAAAATAATTGTGTTCATGTGATTGTTTCCATTGTGTTATATGTGCTCTATTTGTTCTTCTGCTTTTGATTAAGTGAATGCTGCAGCTGTGTTTTTTTCAGAATTTACTGAAGCATTCGTAAATAACTTATAATAAATAAGTAGGCAAAATAAATCAATCACTGCAGTAGTATTTCAGGTTGAAATTTCAAAAAAATTACTGTCAAATTTGTGTGATTGGTTTTCAGTTTTCACTATGCATTTTAAAGCTAGTAAGCTCAGTTATTTCTGTTCATAAAATCAGATCTGCATTTTTCTCTTTTTTGTGCATGCATCTAGACGTAAATTATTTTTATTGGAATTAGAAATCAGATCCGGGCTTAAGAACGCTAACATGGTATCAAAGCTCTCAAGCCTCTAAAAGGAAACCAAGATTTTCCACAAGTGTGAATAAGTGAAAGTTGTAGGGTATCTTCATTAGGAGGTCGTTGACTTACAGGGTTTTGTGGATCAAGGAAATGGCTAGAGGGTTGACATTCGAGGATAGATTAGAAGGCACTTCTAACTTCAGTCCTTATAGAGAGCGCATTGCTTTGGTATTGGAGGAAAATGAGATATGGGAGTTTGTTGATAAACCTCCAACTCCTCCAATCGATCCAACATAGCTTGTCGCTCATAACAAGAAGGATGTGAAGGAAAGAAGGATTATCCTTGAAAGAGTGAAGGATCGTATTATCCCTCACTTATTAGGGAAGAAGACAACAAGATAGACTTGGGAACCTCCGACCAATTTGTATCAAAGCCGCAATCAAAACCAGAAAATGGTGCTGAGAGAGAAGCTTTGGGGTACCAAGATGGCCAATTTTGACACCGTTTTTTCCTATCTTACTAAAATAACTCCGATTTGATATGAGTTGGTAGCGGTTGGGGAAATCGTACAGGATTCAGAGTTAGCGAGAATTATGTTAAATGGATTCTCTAAACATTGGGATGTTTTTGTCTGAGGAATCGTTGCACGGAAGAACTTTCCCAACTGGGAAAGTCTATGGGACGACTTCATACAGGAGGAGATGAGGACAGGTTCTTCGAAGGAGGACCAACAAAAAGGTGAGGAGGAAGAAAATGTTGCTCTTGTAGGAAAAGACAAAAAAAAAGCCCAGAAAGGCTTCGGTAGTGGGGCGGCCTCAAAAGGTGAAAAGAAAAAGGACATGAGCAAAGTCAAGTGCTTTGCATGTCTTAAACCAGAACACTATGCTAGTCAGTGTCCAAACAAAAAGGACAAAGGGAAATCATAGGTGGCAACTTTTGCAAAAATAGATGATTTCTCATCCATATTTGAGAATGAGTTCTCACTGATTGCATGTATGGCTAGTTCAGTGACCATCGACGTGTGGTACATTGACAGTGGCGCTTCATGTCATATGACAAGAGTATGACACTACTTTACCAACCTAACAGAAAAGGACTTGGACTTTCACATAGAACTTGGTAACAATGCCAAGTGCAAAGCAGTAGGCCTAGGAATAGTCTTGTTCAAGAGGAAGTTCGATAAAACAGTTGACGGTGAAGGACATGTTGTTGTTCCCACGGATGAAAAAGAACTTGCTCTTCATTTCAACAATGGAGGAGAAATGATATGTTCTTACCTTCTAGGATGGGAATGTGTATATTTGTCCAAAGGGATCTAGCTTCAAGATAGCCAGGGTGATTGGAGTTAGAAGGAGCAAGTTATATATATTACAGTTTGAGCTATCTTGAGCATTGATTTACAACATCAGTGACATGTGTGAGCTATGGCACAAGAGGATGGCGCACTTACACCATGGGGCACTTAATGTGCTAAAAGAGATTGTGACAGGTATTCCAAATTTTAGTACAGAGCAGTAGGGTGTGTGCAAAGGGTGTGCACTTGGGAAGTATACAAAGGCAGTCTTCCCAATCAATGACAACAGGTCGAAGGGGTTCTTGGATCTGGTACACTCAAATGTATGTGGTCTGATGTCAGCAACATCTCTGATGGGTTGTAGTTACTTTGTTACATTAATAGATGACTTCTCTAGGAAAACCTGGATCTACTTCATGAAGACCAAGGATGGGGTCTTTAGTCAATTCCAAGAGTTCAAAGCTCTCATGGAAAATCAGGTAGGAAGGAAGATCAAAGTATTGAGATATGATAATGGAGGTTAGTACACCTCCAACGATTTCAAGGGTTGTTGAAGAATGTAACTAGGTTTGGTCTTCATATATTGTACTTGAGTCAAATGTAATATGTTCGTCAAAATAAAAGCAAAAAAGAATTTTTATTATTATTGAATTGGCTTGTTAAAGCATGGGTTTCATGCTTGGGTCAATTATAGGTCAAGCCTCCATTGTAGGCTTTAGGTTGTTGTCAAAGTCATTTATTGTTTGGTCAAAGAGTCCAACATCAAGTCATCCTCTTTAGAAAAGTCATCAACTCGGCCTCTTCATCAAAGTCTTCAAGTCAGCCTCTTCAAGACGGCCTCAAATAAATTATCTTCAAGTCAATATACTCAAGTTGGCCTATGTGGAGATACAACTCTTCAACGAACTCATGTCGGCCTATTTCAAAGGGAAACTACTACAAATAGGCATGTCAACTTCACTTATCAATCACATACAGTAACTCGTAGAAATCTCAGAGATGTGTTTCGGTGCAACTTCAGAAGTTCGATGTAACCACAGGAGTTTGGGTTAATTGCAGAGATAAGCTCGTATGCAAGTTCGAAAGTTACAGTGGTTACAATTTCAGTATTATTATAGTGGTGCTATTAAGTGATTTGGTGCTACCACAAGACTTGGACTTCGGTGCTATCACAGTATATGGTTCAGTGCTTTTTCAATGAAGATATTTCAATGTCACCACAGTAAGGTTTCGCTGCCATCACAATAAGAAGGATTCGGTGTCACTACAGTGAGAAGGATTCGCTGCCATGCCAGTAAGGAGGATTCGGTGTAATCACAACGAGAAGGTTTCACTGTCATCACAGTGAGAAGGACTCAATGCCACCACAAAAATGAGGTCTCGGTGCATCATAGAGAGAAAGCCATAGTGCTCTTATAGTGATGAGGTCTCGGTGCAACACAGTGACAAGAATTGGTGCTAACACAATGACATGGATCTTGGATGTCTTGATGGAGTGAGTCTCTAGTCTAGGTTGTAAGGGTCTTGGTTGTCTCATCTTGAATCTACTGAAGGAAGAATTTGACAGGGTTTTCCCCAAGAGTGGGGTTTTTCCCTGGCTGCTTGCCTACATCTTGTGTCCTCTTCTATTTGTTGCTTGGCATTAGTCTTGATGATAAGAAAAGATAAATCGAAAGATCTCATAATAATAATGAAAATATCACTAGATAATGTCATAATAAGAGAAATCGATTAACTGCCACCTCCTTGGATTTCTCAACATGGTATCAGAGCTAAGGTTATGATCAAAGGCAGTTTGAAAGAGGAGGAGGATTTCAGTATATCTTAAGGAGACATGTTTTTTAGTGAGACAAGCTCGAACCATTTTTGAACTCGGGAACGAGTGCAAAAATCACAGAGGTTTGGTGCTAGATCTATGAAGAAGACTCCATATTTCAGTAATATATCTCAGTATACATTAGTGAGACAGTTCGATCATTTAAGAGAATGGGTGATCATGTTCAGTGCAATTTCAGTGATACAAGTTCAGAAGACAAATTCGGATTAATTCAGAAAGCATTTCGGTGAGTCCAAGTAACAAAGTTTTGCGGAAGTAAGTTCAGATAGGACAGAGATTTATGTTTAAAAGGAATTTTGTTACATGTCTGAAAGGTTCAATTATAGACAACAAAGGAAGGAGCAAGTAAAGCCTATCTAATACAAGGACTGAAGGACTGTAGTGTACATGTATTACATTAAGAAAACTAAAGTCTGAATCATGATGTCACATAAGAAGGCTACTATAGAACAAAGCATAATGACAAATTAGAAGGCTGCCTCAGAACTAATATTATTGACTATATGCTACCACGACATCAAAGACCGAAACATGATAGTATTATCAATTATTGTACAAAAGTTCGGATCAGTTTCAGAATGAAGAACTCGTGAAAGAAACAAGTGCAGATTACAGGTGTAAGATTGATACAAAACCTCAGAAGGCAAATTCGAATGTCTCAGTGACATGATTTTGGTATACTACAGTAAACTATATCAGAGTAATGAAGGAGTAAGTCATATATATGCTAAAATGCACTTGCAACAAGTCTAATGAGCTATCAAAAATCAGAGTTATGTAAATACAAGGTAAGTATGATCATAATCTTTTAAGATTCTCAAATGGTTCATAGCTATTCTAGGATAAAAATTTTGATCTTTAGATAACATACATGTTAGATCCTTAATCCTTATCCTCTAGAATCTACAGGAAATCTAGATGTTAAGTGAAAGTCCTGATGTTGATTAAAAGAATGAATAACTTGAGCTTCATATCACAAGATTCCGTCCTCCATGGTTACGTAGAAGATCTAACTTAAAAAATAATCAAATCACGTTCTTGGTATCGCATGTTTTGCTTGAGAGTATGTATTACAGGTGTAAAAGATCATGGTTGTATAAAAGGAGAACACTTCAAGGAATCCTTATAAGGTTTGAGCATCTCTAGGCGTGTCTTAGACTATACATCTTATAAAATTCTCTTCATCTTATTTTGAAATTTACGTGATATTACTAACATCGTTATGTCTAGCTATCTTGAATCATAAAGATTCTTGTTTTGGGTGATTCATCAATTGATAAATCTACCCTTCTTACATCCCTGATTGTTTTTATAGAACCCTAGATATGTTCTTTGGAAAACCCTAACCTAAGGGTATGTTGACTATGAATGAAACCCTAAACCTACTTAGGGTTATTGATGAAGAAATTTCTATTATGATTTGATATATTGATGATGTCATGTTTGAGATCTTGGTATGATCATGAAAACCGTGAACATGTTAGGATTGAATGATGCTGTCTGAGATCCCAAACCCTTGAAGTTTTGGTGTAGTAGGGTTTGTTTTGCTATATTATGAAACCCTATATCTTTAGGGTTTGGTTGGGTCTGTAAGCAAAACCCTTGTTATGTATTTAAATTCCTAGGAATGAAACCCTAGGTATGTGTTCATTTGATTGAAACCCTAGCTTGGTTTAGGTCGATATATGTCTATTATATTGCCTTACATATGTTATGCTTTAGTTTGATGACGATCTCCTAGATATATGTGTAGACCTAATTACTAATGGTCATAAGTCCTAGGGTTTGGAACCAAGCCGTAGCCAGAGTTTGAATTTCTAGGATGATGTTGTTAGGAAATCTAGGGTTTTGCAGTTAAAACCCTAGTAGTAGTTAAATTCTATAGTATAAAATCTATATAATGTTTGCTGAGAATTTGTAGATGGAATATCTAGGGTTTACATCAAACCCTAGTAGAAGCTATTCATTAAGCTGTGATTGATTGTTAAAGCTCATATATGAAATCTAGGGTTTACATGAAATCCTAGTGGGAAGTCTAACATATGAATTCTGAAAGTTATTAGATATGTTTTTTGTTTGACTTATTTCTAGGGTTCGCTATATGAAAGAACTGGTCATCTTGTTTGAGCTATTGATGTGATTTAGGGTTTGTAACAAAACTTGGGCAAGAAGTTGAAGTATTGAAGTATTATCTCTGGCTGATTATGTTTGTAAAGTCTAATGCTTCCACTATTATAAGATTTTGATATAACTAACTTCATGCTTCTATAAGTTGTGCATGTACGTCATGGTGAAGATATTCGTAAGAGAAGTTGATATGATAAGCATGATGAGAAGGATGGAAGCCATGAAAGATTCTCCAATACCAAAAGAAGAAGTTGATCTCCCTAGGTTAAGAGGGAGCCTGGATAGAAGATAAACTCCCTGGTTAAGAGGGAGCTTGGATAAGATAAACTCCCTGGTTAAGAGGGAGGGCATAACACAGTTTTGATTGGAGAATATGTTGCTGCATGTGGAGTAGGAAAAGAAAAGTATATGATTAAGGAATCTTCTGTCAAAGATTCAATTGGTAGTCCTACTGAGATAAGTTAAAAAGCAACATTGAGACCCTAGAGGTTTGTTTTTGATGATTTATATTTGAAAGTGTATTACTGATTAGGGTTGTGTTTGTATAGGTGAATCTCTCGAAGTATTGATAACATGATGGTTATCGATCAATTTGATCGGGAGAGATTTGTTGTTGAGGCTTTGCGAGTGAAGCATTACCTGGGAGGACATCTGGCCGACACTTTGTTTTGATGTCTGGTAGGGAGGGTGGCATCGGGTGGATGCGCACCTGGATCCCTAGGTTGATGGTTAGTAAGTAAGCTTGATGGTACCTAGAGAGGCTGAAAGCTTGAGTCCATCTTAGTCCCACCTAAATAGATTGCCTTGGTCAAGAATCTAGTCCATGGCATTGCAGTGCCTAAACTGTTGAGAGACCAAGGGATAGATTGCCTTGGTCAGGAATCTAATCCATGGCATTGGGGTGCGTAAACTTCTTCATTAGATGATGTGAGACCTTCCATGTACCTCTCTGATTATATGTAAATATGAATACCTCCCTAGTTAAGACTCAAGAGGGAGTGTTGAAGAATGTAAGTAGGTTCAGTGTTCATAAATTGTACTTGAGTCAAATGTAATATATCTGTCAAAAGAAAAGCAAAAAAGAATTTTTATTATTATTGAATTGCTTGTTAAAGCATGGGTTTCATGCTTGGGTCAATTATAGGTAAAGCCTTCGTTGTAGGCTTTAGGTTGTTGTCAAAGTCATTTATTTTTTGGTCAAAGACTCCTCCATCAAGTCATCCTCTTCACCTAAGTCATCAACTTGACCTCTTCATCAGAGTCTTCAAGTTAGCCTCTTCAAGTCGGCCTCAAATAAATTATCTTCAAGTCAATATACTCAAGTCAGCCTATGTGGAGACACAGCTCTTCAATGAACTCATGTTGACCTATTTCAAAGGGAAACTACTATAAATAAGCATGTCAAATTCGCTCTTCAATCACATATTGTAACTCGTAGAAATTTCAGAGATTTGTTTCGGTGCTACTTCAGAAGTTCGATGCAACCACAAGAGTTTGTGTTAATTGCAGAGATAAGCTCGTATGACAAGTTCAAAAGTTACAGTGTTTACCATTTCGATATTATTACAGTGATTTGGTGCTACCACAGGACTTGCTATCACAGTATATGGTTTAGTGCTCTTTCAATGAAGATATTTCGATGTCACTGTAGTACGATTTCACTGTCATCACAGTAAGAAAGATTCGATGTCACTACAGTGAAGGATTCGCTGCCATGACAGTAAGGAGGATTCAGTGTAATCACAGTGAGAAGATTTCACTGTCATCACAGTAAGAAGGATTCGATGCCACCACAAAAATGAGGTCTCAGTGCAACACAGAGAGAAGGTCACGGTGCTCTTAGAGTGATGAGGTCTCAGTGCAACACAGTGACAAGAATCGGTGCTAACACAGTGAAATGGATCTTGGATGATTTGATGGAGGGAGTCTCTAGTCCTGGGTTGTCTCTTCTTGAACTTGCGAACTTTATTCATCTGAAGACCCAAGAGTGGGGTTTTTCCCTGGCTGCGTGCCTACATTTTGTGTCCTCTTTTATTTGTTTCTTGGCATTAGTCTTGATGATAAGAAAAAATACATGGAAAGATCTAATAATAATAACGAAAACATCACAAGATAATGTCATAATAAGAGAAATCGATTAACTGCCACCTCCTTAGATTTCTCAACATTGTGTAGGTGCAGGGATCAAGGAGTTAACAGTTTCGTATAATCCACATCATAGTTGGGTTGCGGAAAGGAAAAATAGGGCCATCATTAGGGTTGCGAAGGCGATGATACATGATTAGGATATGCCTATGTTCAAAACATGAGTCCTCACAAGGTGTTGGGGAGGAAGACTCATGAGGAGGCTTTCATAGGATAGAAGCTTGAGATTGGGCACTTTTGCATTTTTGGGTGCTTGGTATATGGTCATGCCCCTTATGAGAAGAGGACAAAGCTTGAGCCCACTATAGAGAAGGGAATATTTGTTGGCTACAGTGAAACTTCAAAATCCTATTGTGTTTACATTCCTGCATTAAGGTGATAGTGGGAAACATTCCTAAGTTATGCAAAGCTATCTCTTTGGTCCTTGGGCCTTTATACTTTTCTAGGTGCCATTTTTTGTTATAACACTGTGGAATGCACAACTTGTCCATTTTGTAAAGTAGTTGATCCTTGAGATGATACTCATTCTCTTGCAAGTCAACAAACCTTTTTTCTTTCAACTGCTAATAAACACCTCCAAAATAAGCATCATTCACATATTCTTCTTCTAGAACTTCATGTTTAAAAGGTTCAAGTTGTAATGTTTTTCCCATAACTGTAGTTTTTTGCATGGGTGGTCTTGAAGACATGCCCACAACCTTTTTTGTGGTACCTTTCTTATTTTATATAATTAGATGGAATTACTATAAAACCTCATCCGTTTGTAATGCCTTGCCTATGCAACTTCTTTCGGGTTTGTAAATGCTAGAATGGTTGGTGAGCAATGTGAATCACCTCCTTGTTGAGTGGGTAATGCTTCCACTTCTTCATAAATTGCACAAAGGCATAGAGTTCTTCGCCGTATGTAGGATACTTTAGCATTGTTCCATGAAACAACTTCAAATGGTAGCACATATGTCTTCCACCTTGCATAAGGATTTCTCCCATGACATATCCATTTACATCAATTTCATTTACAAATGGGCACTATGAATTGGGCATCGCCAAGAGTGATGCTTCATTGATTTTCCTTTTTAGATCATCAAGAGATCTTTGATGTTGTTTATCCCATAATAAACTCCTCTCTTTCACTGCAATAACATGGGGTGCTGCGTCTATTGTTCAAATTGAAGCTACAATTTCCATAGATAGTGCAATGCTTCAATAAAGCTTCTTACATCTATAACGTTGGTAGGAATCTAGCACTTGATAATGGCTTCGATCTTGTTTGGGTCAATCTTTAGTTTGTTAGATTGTTGGGTTACTCCAAAAGTATTTACACCATGTTTGTGGGTGCTTCATGGAATTTGGGGTACATAGTGTATGTTTAGCCCTTGGATGGTCTAAGATGGCTTGTAGCATGAGAGATGGTTTATGATGGATACACACAATTGAGATTAGATTGCTTAGTGGATGTTTGGCCTTAGTTGATTGTAGGTTCAATATTCTTCCCTTAGGCATTGGACATCTTTTGGTAGCTTGGTGGATGCCCTTCATTGAGGCTTTATGGAGGATCCACTTGCTTTGAGAGCACCTTGTAGGGGATGTGGGGCACTGTGCATCCTGGAGTAGGGATTTGAGCCTTGGTTGACACGTGGTAGTTTGGTTTGGAATATTTGAGATGGCATAGTAATACCTAGGGCTTCGAGAGTGTTCTTGTAGAGGTAGTTGACCTAGTGGAGTAAATTACTTTAGAGAATAGGAGTCTGAGGCTCATTATGTAGTGTTGTGGACTTGCCTTGTGTAGCTACATCACCTTGGAGTCATTATTGTGCACAACATCGCCATTGGAGCATGACAGTTGTACTCTAGAGTGGACGTCACACTTGTGTGGCCTATAAGGGCTCATGTATGTTGCTTGTAAGGGCTTAGGCCCACATAGTGTTTTTGGCCTCCCTCACCTCTCATATAAATAGCAGAAGGAGAGAGTCTTTTCATTTAATCATCATTTATATTTATCTCTTTAGATTTGTCTTCTTGGAGAGGTTTGTTAGGGTTCATGACTTCATGAGGAAACCGTAGGACAAGCTCCAAAAGGGAAAGATAAATCTTAGGTTGAAGTTTTCTCTTGTGACTAGGGTTTTCCCTTGTGGAGGAGATGTTGAAGGTGATGATAACACATATTCATTCACACTTGCATTTACTCTTGCAATGAGTGTGATCAAGAAAAGAGAGTGTGCACTTCCTCTCTCTCCCTCTCAAGTCTTCACTTATACTTGCATTCTCTCTCTCTTGAGGCAATAGGGATTTTTGGTCTTCTTGGAGTGTCTTGGAGTTTTAGGGTTAGGCTTTATCCCTTGGATATTAGAGATTAGGGTTTTGAGAGAAAACACTAGGATGCATTTGTGAAGTAGAAGAGAAGAGGAAAACACCTTGCCTTGGAGGTTGTGTTGGAAAGATTCTTGCACTTGGATGTTCTTGGTTGAGCTAGGGTTTGATGATTTACCCTAGCTAGGCATTTTTGGATGTACTAGCCTTTAGAGAAGGCAATGATATGCACTTGTGCTTCATCTTGAGTTGATATATGAAGTTTCAAAATGTCCACAAATTATGTCATTTTCAGATTTCAATTTCAACTATATATGTTATTTATACTTTGCTATTTACAACCATGTACGTATTTCTGATTGGACATGAGTAAAAGGGTGAATTGCTAAGTGCTTTGACATCTAAGGAAGAATATAAGGAGATGATTTCACTATTGTTATATTGTTGTGAAAGTGCATTCTCAAATCTGATTATTAGCTAATAAGTTTCCCTATAAGTAGCTTGTTACTGCAAAATCTAGCAGTCTAATGCAAAGCCTCACTAGGCACTCTAGGTCTTAGGGAAACAACAAGATCAACTGCCATTGTCACCTTAGTGCATTTTCGTTGTTGTTTTGTGGTGGGATATTGTCCCCACAAGGGAGGCTTCCTCAACAAGACTTACAGGTTAGATAACTAAGGATCCTAGGCCAAATGGATCTCTAAGGAGCTTGCAAAACATATGCCTTGTAATGGTCTTCAATTAAGAAAGGGTCATGGTGAAAAAGAGATTATGGATTGGAGTAAAGTACCAGGAAAACCTTGGAGGCTGAGATAATGTTAAAGGACTTTCAAGTTTTTCTACTAGCCACCATCAACTTATAAAATGTTGTTGTAACAAAGGGTTTCAAGAGTATGCATGTTTATAGCGTGCAAAGTGTTACAACACAAGAAAAAGCCTATTTAGGGTATGATTAACAAAGGAATTAGGCTTTTAGAAGGGGTAGACAAGGTATAAGAGTATTTTTCATAGCTAAACAGGTAGAAAACAACTAGACAGACCTATATGGGGTTATAACAGGCATAAACTGAGAGATTTTGCATTTCAACATTAATAGATGCAATGCCTACTTTAAGGACAATAACATATAGGTGAAATTATGCTACTGAATTGTGATTTAACCAAACATTAACCCTAGCTACCATAAAACAAAGAAAAAAGGAAAATTTAGGTTGATTGATACACAAAGACTAGTTCCTTTAGTCAATTGGGCAATGGAGTCAATAGGATGAGGTAAATGCAAGAAGACCTTGACCATAGAGGAAGGACAGAGGGAACTCACATCACCTCCAAACCTTAGTGGCTTCCTTATTTAGGAAGTTTTAAGTTCGAACTCAAAGGGTGCAAATCTAGTCCCTTTGATGGATACTTGATGACAAATTCTGCATAATAAGAAATAAGAGTTCATAAAATTTCTTGTAATTTTTATTATGGCACATGACAAACCCTGATGTCAACAATTCATGCAAAATGGAAGAAAATAACATTAAACTTACACTAAGCAAATATCACTTCATAAATCTAAAGAAAAGTCTCTCCATGCAAAATATATCCTCTCGAAAACAATTCACACTCTACTTAGTGATTGCATCCAAGAGAAAGAAGAGAAACCACTGCACACTATTTACAATAGAGAGAGATGTGTGTGACGCAATGATTCAACTAATTCAACAACCCTTTACTTATATGAGGGTAAACAAGTCTAATTAGTTATAATTTACAAGTAAAAACCCTAAAGATGACTTTAAGCATTCAACAAGCCTAATAGGTCATAGGTTGACCTAAAGATAGCTTTACATCATGATAAAACATAACAAAAGACTCACTTTTATCCACACATGTGGGAAAAGTAGCTCTCCAACATGACATCATTCTCATAAAGCAAGCATCTCCATCAAGTAAGGTGGCCAAAAAGGGTCCAAGACTCCTCACTCCAAGACATCTCATCAGGGTGAATGGGTGTATCCCTAAGCCACAACTCCTCATATAATAAGACATCATCCTCAAGAAGCCATGCGTCATCATTTTAGGGTTTTCATGGGTAACATGGAAAATCTAGTGCAGGATGTCATCATTAGAAGGTGTGCCAACCCTCACAAAGTGTCTCAAGTGTTCACCATTCTTATCTGGGCTCTGGAACTAGGTCACACCCATTGACAAGGTTCAAGGCCAGCTTGGGGGCATCTGGGAAGTTGTTAGTTTTGGGCAACTAGGTCCAAACTCCATGTTGTGATGCTCAGATGATGATGCCAATATTTTTATTGGGTTCCTCTTACTGAGAGGTGCAAGATCGATCTAAAGATCATCTTGATCGGACAAGCAAAACATGTATTTTGAATTTATTCCACATGTGCAAGGTCAACCTGATTTATCCCACATGCATAAGAGATGTGTCACACACCCCCACAGATGCCTAGATATTGGAGAGACTTGGAGTTCATTTTACACACACATTTTGGTGGAGACATTCTCTTCTTTCTTGGTTGGTGCTGGAGCAACATTCTTGATTCTGCATTTAGGGCTTCTTGGTGTCTTGGTCTCGCTTAAGTTGTGTTTGTATTTTATGAGCGATCTGAGTTTGTAACACACAGCAGGAAGAGGTGACCTATGGAAGACTTAGTGAAAGTTTTAAACATCTTGCTAGCAATAGCAGCACCCATTCTTTATCCTACATTTTAGCTTGTCTTCCATCGATCTATTGGTATGTTTCTACTTTCCATCTTACTTTCATTGATACTTTAATATCCCAATAATGGATTCTTCAGCAGATCATGCTTGAAAAACGCATTCTTCAGGTATGAGGGCTTCAGCTATCATATCATATCTCTGAAAATGTTCAGCAACCAAAATAAATAGCAGCAGCAACCTTTACTCAGCTTTTAAGGGAAAAAGGTGGGGAAAAGTGAGGATTTTGGCCCTAAAATGAGTGAATAAGGCAATCTGCGTAAAATTACGAGTCAAGGTTCTGGAATATGTTAGAATAGGTCAAGAGGGACTTCCATGTCGAATTTCAGCTCAAACAAAGGCGTTTTGCTATGTTAAACAATTCCTCCTTCCCGACTAGTCAAGAAAAACCCTGATTTCCCAAGACTTTGAGTATGACCGAAAATTAGCTGAAGCAAAATGAGGGCGTATTTTACGAGAAGGAATATGATATTATAACACTATAAATAATTAGAGAATGAGTTTGGGCTTTCAACAAGGTTAACGAGCGGTTTATATAGAAAAACCCCTCAAAATAGGTCACCTTAGAACAAAAGATGAAATCAAAGTATTACGGTGTTTCTCCCGAATGTGAATATATAGCCAATAATATATGTAGCAGCAAGAGAGAATACAAATATTGAGGAAACAACCTCTCAAGAGAAGAAATGCAAGCCTCCACAACACATGTACATAAACATGAAAAGCACTGCTATTTCTGCATAAACCCCAGACTAAGAAAAAAGTTGTATATGATATAATGCTGCTCTAAAATAGTGTCAACACATGGGTATGACAATAGATGGCTCAAAGACAATAGGGGAGCAAAGCTCTACAAGAATAACTCAATCCTCCAAGGGATTGGCTGAAATACACAATACGACAAAAATGTCGGAGTTGCTGGGCAGCCACTGCAACTCCAAACTGAAACCAAATAGAGAAGGCTGAAGATGATGAGCAATTGAAATAGACCTCCTCCAATAGATCTCCAAAGTGGAAGGCTGATCCTTACACTTGAGATCTCACTCACAAACCAACCTGCAAACCCTCACTGCAAATATACCATGAAAATAACGCAGATACTGAGAGGGACTGCGCAGTAGTGGAAATAAACACTTTGGCCAAGTGCCAAGATCTGCAAATCAGCTCCAATATCTCCCAATCTGATCCTCCAAAGGAAAGAGAGACTCTCCCTCTGAAAAACAAGAGAAGGAGGTGGTGTCGTAAAGTCACCACGGCAACACCCTACAACACAGTATTACGCTGTTGCAGCAATAACGCTGTCCTGGAGGATGATGCTAAGAAAATAACCTTGCCCGAGCAAGCACTCGAAGTCCCCCGGGGCTAAGGGTGAGATCTCCGCACGGAGACACTCAGTGCACTAAACAGTGCAGCAGACGGGCTAAACAGCCAGCGTGCCAAAGAAAGACAAATGTCTCACTCAATAATCAATAATCCAAGAATCCAAGCATGCATCAAATGAAGAGGCTCCTTCATCTTTTATAGTGTTGGTTTCCCTCCAAAACCCAATGTAGCCTCTCTCTCTCCTCCACATCCTCATCCTTATCCACATCTTCATCCTTATCTCCACAGAAGCTTGCAGAAACTTCTAGAGTGTACATAGGCCCCCTCCTCCACGTGGTGTTGGGTCCCCCCTTGACTCCCACTTAAGTCACAACGTTGTGCTACTAGGTGGATGTCTTATTTCATTTAAGTGAGTTTAGACCCTCTTTACTCACTTTTTATTACTTACAAACTATAGGTGGCAAAATAAACAAAATAGAATATTCCAATTTGCTGTCGCAAATTAGGAATATTACAGTCCCCCCCCGACAAAATGTTGCTTGCCCTCAAGCAACTGCCTGAACAAGTCTCCTCCTAGCAGATGTTCTCCACCGATACTGCAAAATATGCCTGGGTCCCAGATGCGCCACTGAATCTCCCCTGTACTCTGCATCATCCTGATATGAAGGGATCTCTCAATGCCAGGATCCCAAATTGATCTCTCATGGTACCAGCCAACCAACAATCCTCCCAGATCCCATCGCCACCATGGCCAATAATAGCCCAAGTCCCATGGCTCGGATTGTGCACTGCCTCTAGCTATGACTGATGAAGACCATGACTCCGGCTGTGCTATATTTGTCATGGTGTAAGTTGTCCCATCAACTGTGTACCAGCTCATCACCTCTCTCCACTCAAGGCATGAAGTGAGGAACATCTCTCTCATGTGGATCCTCCATCCCCAAGCAATCATCCAAACAAAATGAGCCACCTCCCGACAAGGCAACTCCTGAAAATCTCCTTCCACCTCAAGCTCCGGTAATGAAGGTGGGCTGAAAATCCGATCTTGGCAAGCATCATAGCTTACCCCATGCTGTTCTTCTCTCCACTCATGACAAGTGTAGAGTGTATGTTGATCTTGGGCTGCAAAATCATTGCCCTCCAATGGCAAAGTGAAGAACAATCCTCCAAAGAAGGTTCCTCCAACAATGAAGAACAAGCTGGCCCAAAACAATTCATCCATGAAGAATAGGACATGTGCATCATGGATCATCCTAATGAGATGTTTGTTGAAGGTGTTACATGAGGATACATAATGCAAACAATCTCTCACAAGGATACAACATAGTCTCATCCACTGCAACTTCAGAAAATTACATGGCAAGCAATGTACAAGATTCATCACACCTACTAATGGATAGTAAATGGCTGAATATGACAACAACATAAGACCAAACACTTGCCCATGGCTGTACAATGGATGAATATCAATCTCATGGCCCACCTCAAAAGAGAACACATATGTAGTAGTGGTGGCCATGCCTCCTCCCATGCTCTCATTAGAACATGTAGTGCAGAGAATGTGAGAATTCTTCCCACTCAAAGACACATCCAACTCATGTGTCTCCCTCATAATCAAGCCTCCCATACAAATCTGATCTATATTAGTAAATGGAGACATGATCAGCAGCAAAATGAAGGAAACGCTGAAGGTTACATGTGATGAAAAGAGGTACCAACAGCTTCCCCAACAAGTACAACGCAGTTTTACAAGTTGCTGCTTGATAAGAGTACAAGGCAAAATGTTTATGTTAACCATGCATGTCTTCATATGATACATGATATAGTGCTGCAAATGAACATACATGAGGTGATAAAACATTTTCCCAAAGCTACAAAAGAGATGGTTGCCTCCATCATGTAGATTGGCCCAATAAAACTCATGGAGCAATATGACAAGCTTGCCCCCTTGTGAAGCAATGCACTGCATAGGAATGGAAAGAGTGTGCAAGACAAACTCCTCACCATATGCTGGAAGTAAGATGGTACATGGATCCATAAATGAGTCCTCCATAGTGTTTTGGCATGCTATGAAGAAGAATGAACCATGTGCTACAAGAAGATAATCCTCCTTATGCTTGGAAATCCAAGTTAAGAAGAATATGCCATAGTGATAAATGTCTCTATCATCATTACCTCCTCGAAGTGCAACAAATATGAAGTGATCCTGGGACCTATGGGTTATAGATCCACCATATCTCTACTGGGCACACTTCATCCATAAATCTCCGCTCCAAGGTGACAATGCTGTGAGCTCATGCAAGTAAGTTCCTGTCAATACAAAGCTCTGTTCTTTGACATGCTCCTTGTCAAAGACTCCTCTAATAATACTGCAACAAATATGGAATACCTCCCAAGATGGAAGTGCTTCCCAATCATCATCAAATACCAAGGAGATAGTGCCATCTCCTCCTCCTGCAACATCATACAAAGTGTGAGAGCAAATCTGCCCTTGCTCTCCCAGAAACAAACCAAGCAACAAGACATTGTGTTGCCTCCCCATACCTCCATCATACCAATCATGTGATGAAGACACAATGAATGATATGATTATCATATCAACACCATGCATCCATACTCTATGCTGCTCAATGATGCAAATATCCAGCCATCTTTCCTTCATCCTCCAACTCTTAGGAAGAGTGTTTGCCAAGTGATGGCCAAACTCTTTCAAGAGTAACCAGCGCAGCCAAGCCTCCTGCTGCCCGGTATCATAGATCTGCAAGTACAAGTGATGGCCAAACTCCCTCAAGAGTAACCAGTGCAGCCAAGCCTCCTGCTGCCTGGTATCACAGATCTGCAAGTAGCCTACTAGCTCCTTGCTCATCATCCCCATCCGCTCAATCACTTGTGGATGCCTCCTTCTTCTCCTCATCCTGGTACTCCTCCCATGAGGGCTACCATCCTCCCAAATCAAATTACTGATTTTGCACTTCATGGGATTTTGAAATATAAACTTCTCAAGGATTAATGAGACCCTATCAAGAATCAAATAGGTGGTAGGCAAAAACCTCCCATCATGATGTGTATGGCTCAAGGGATGTCCAACACAAGCATGAGAGATGTTATCCATCCTAAGATGTCCTCCATCTTCTATCTGCTCTCGTGAGAAGGAAAGAAAATCATTGCATTCCATGGTGTGTCGAAGTGCATCTCCAACGAGATCTCTCCTTGAGACCTCCCTTTCATCCATAGTCTTCCAAAACCAATGAGGTCTTGGATTTGAAAGTAGAAGTTCCTCTTTGAGCTGAGAAGAGCTCATCGAGAAAGTGTCATCTTGAAGGGAGAAAAGGTTTCTTACTCCAAGATGTCTACCATCAACCTTCAAGTCTTCAAACCCCAATCTCCAATGTGATGTACAATCCAACAATGGCTCATGAGAATGAGTGTTTGATTCCTTCTTGAGTGTTTCCATGTTGCACAGCACAGTGCAACCAAGCTGCTCTATAGTAGCACTCAGATTTGACCCTTGGTCCTGCAAAAGTAGATCTCCACATTCATCAGAAGAATTTGCTGCAACAATGGAATGTGGAAATCTTTTCATGCCTTGATGTGCATTTGGAACTTCTTGTAGGGCTACAAGAGTCCCATCCTCAAAAGTGTTGGCTGCCCCAACTGTTGATGCATGTGGCTGCTCCTCCATGAGTGTGACAACGTTTTCACAAGCCTCCTCAAGAGGTGATGTGATCTCTTCTTCTCGATTAGAATTGGAAGCGCATGGTACTTCCTCTTCTTTTTCTTCAACCTTCTTGACCTCCTCAACAGTGGATGCATCTTTTCTGGATCTGAAAAAGAATAAACTCTCCTTTTTCACCGTTTTGGTCTTCTTGGGCTTAGATTCACAGGGACTAGTGGATCCCTCATGCATGGGAAGAGGTGATCTCCCAGTAGTACACTGCAAATCTGAACTTTGCATGCTAGAAACTCCTCTGTTACCATAGTACCTTCCTCCTTCATCCAGTCTGAGCTCACAGTAATCTTTGAAAGGCAAAGCTGCTTTGAAGTCTTCCCCCATGGACTTCCATTCTCAGAAATAATCTCCAAAGGGTACATGACCACGCTGATGTGAGATCCTCATATTTTCCATAGATAGTTAGCTCCACAGGCTGAGCCAGAATTATGCTCTGATACCACTGTAATATCCCAATAATGGATTCTTCAGCAGATCATGCCTGAAAAACGCATTCTTCAGGTATGAGGGCTTCAGCTATCATATCATATCTCTGAAAATGTTCAGCAACCAAAATAAATAGCAGCAACAACCTTTACTCAGCTTTTAAGGGAAAAAAGGTGGGGAAAAGTGAGGATTTTGGCCCTAAAATGAGTGAATAAGGAAATCTGCGTAAAATGACGGGTCAAGGTTCTGGAATATGTTAGAATAGGTCAAGAGGGACTTCCATGTCGAATTTCAGCTCAAACAAAGGCGTTTTGCTAAGTTAAACAGTTCCTCCTTCCCGACTAGTCAATAAAAACCCTGATTTCCCAAGACTTTGAATATGCAGAAATTTGCTGAAGCAAAGCTGCGTTTTTTTTCTGAAGGTATAAGATGTAGAATACTGTGGACAATCAGAGAATGAGTTTGATAACAAGGCATAGGCTTTCAGCAAGGTTAAACAGCAGTTTATATAGGAAAACCCCTCAAAATAGAGGTGCCGCAAGACAAAGATTGATGCAGAAACCCTTTCAGCGTTTTCTCCAGAAGATGTGAGACAAGAAGATGAATATATAGCCAATAATATATATAGCAGCAAGAGAGAGTACAAATATTGAGGAAACAACCTCTCAAGAGAAGAAATGCAAGCCTCCACAACACATGTACATAAACATGAAAAGCACTGCTATTTCTGCATAAACCCCAGACTAAGAAAAACGCTGTATATGATATAATGCTGCTCTAAAATAGTGTCAACACATGGGTATGACAATAGATGGCTCAAATACAATAGGGGAGCAAAGCTCTAACCCTTATAAGCAAAAATATCTCAATCCTCCAAGGGATTGGCTGAAATGCACAATACGACAAAAATGCCGGAGTTGTTGGGCAGCTACTGCAACTCCAAACTGAAACCAAAGAGAGAAGGCTGAAGATGATGAGAAACTGAAATAGACCTCCTCCAATAGATCTCCAAAGTGGAAGGCTGATCCTTACACTTGAGATCTTCCCCTCAAATCAACCGGCAAACCCTCACTGTAGATACACCATGAAAATAACGCAGTAACTGAGAGGGACTGCGCAGTAGGGGCAGAATAACTGTTGGCCTGATGCCAAGATCTGCAAATCAGCTCCAATATCTCCCAATCTGATCCTCCAAAGGAAAGAGAGACTCTCCCTCTGAAAAACAAGAGAAGGAGGTGGTGTCGCAAAGTCACCACGACAACACCCTACAACACAGTATTACGCTGCTGCAACAATAACGCTGTCCTGGAGGATGATGCTAAGAAAATAACCTTGCCCGAGCAGGCACTCGAAGTCCCCCGGGGCTAAGGGTGAGATCTCCGCACGGAGACATTCGGTGCACTAAACAGTGCAGCAGACGGGCTAAACAGCCAGCGTGCCAAAGAAAGACAAATGTCTCACTCAATAATCAATAATCCAAGAATCCAAGCATGAATCAAATGAGGAGGCTCCTCCATCTTTTATAGTGTTGGTTTCCCTCCAAAATCCAATGTAGCCTCTCTCTCTCCTCCACATCCTCATCCTTATCCACAATCTCATCCTTATCTGCGCAGAAGCTTGGAGAAACTTCTAGAGTGTACATAGGCCCCCTCCTCCACGTGGTGTTGGGTCCCCCCTTGACTCCCACTTAAGTCACAATGTTGTGCTACTAGGTGGATGTCTTATTTCATTTAAGTGAGTTTAGACCCTCTTTACTCACTTTTTATTTATTTACAAACTATAGGTGGCAAAATAAACAAAATAGAATATTTCAATTGCTGTCGCAAATTAGGAATATTACAATTAAGCCCTAGAAGTTCAAAG
Organism: Pinus albicaulis; assembly: GCA_034641835.2. Taxonomy (NCBI): domain Eukaryota; kingdom Viridiplantae; phylum Streptophyta; class Pinopsida; order Pinales; family Pinaceae; genus Pinus; species Pinus albicaulis. Next base: position 515,293,485 of record CM076579.1, on the reverse strand, counting down.
TATTTTGCATCTAGCATAGAACATCTTCAGAATTTAACATGGTATCAGAGCTAGGAGGAAGACAAAGCCCATCTTGTTGAGAATCTAGAATAAGGTGACCGAGCTGCTGGAAGAAGGCTGAGTAGCCTTGTTGGGAAAGCCGAGTCGTTTCGAATTTCCATGGTGTAAATTTCACTGTCAAAGAAGCCGAGTTTCTTGCTTTCCAAAGGTCCCAATATTTCTTTCAAATAAATTACATTTTCCAGGCCGATTTTGCTATAGCAGAGGGTCTGCACTGATTAATTTAATCCACAGATTTCAGAAGAGTAAGTTCGTGGAAGTACCGAAGTCCGAATTGAATGTTCAAACTTCAGCCAAAAAAGGGTGCACACCTTCTATGTTGTGGACCCATGGTTGGACGTAGGAAGTTGATACATACACATGTACATGAGATTTGCCGATACATTTTTCAAGCAAAGAGCCACAATTGTCACAATTATCACTGTGAGCCCGAATTTCAAATATCGTGCAAGGTTGAATTGCTCGAATGACAAGAGTTGTGTATGCGCTATAAGATTAATGCAGTGCTTCATTACGCAGGTTGGATTCATGGGTTTTATGGCCGAAATATTTCATGTTTGCAAAGGAACGCTTGTAACAAATTTTGGAGTGCCGAATTTTGTAAAGAATTCACAATGACTTACTATAGGCCATGAGCATCATTTTTTTTCTTAAATACTTGAGGCATTATTCAAATCGAGATTATTAAGCCGAATTTTATCAAAATCAAAATCTTTTAAAATTGGGAGCTGTGAAAACTCTGAATAATTCAAAAGGGGTCGAATAATTCAAAAGAAAAGTCGTCCAAGTTTTCTTGGTCACGGTCAACATTGCAGGTTCAAGCCAAGGGGCCGTTCGCATTGCAATTCAGTATCAAATCAGTCGATTGGCAAGAGGAAGGGCCAAGAGGCCGCAAACAAGTTAATTGATTTTGTCTGTAGTGTTTTTTTATTATTTGCAACAACTCCACAAGGTAGCAACGAGAGCCAAGGATGAATTTTTGCGCTATTTGAAGGTCAAGGCACCCATATCTCGCTGAAGTTTGTGGGTCGATTTCCTTGCACTAAATAGAGGTCGAGAACCATTTTGTTGACTGGCAGTATGACATATTTAATTTCCATTTAACTTGAGGCCGAATCTTTGAGGGCTTCATATTTATAATTCCAGTCCCCCCTCCCTTACCAGCAAATAAATTAAGCCATCCAAGGGAGAAGGACGAATCAATTTCAAGTACCGAAATTCCATTGGGACGAGAGTGGCTAGTGAGAAAGACAATCCATTCCTGAGTTGGTGTGAATCGAATTCCCTAGGAACGTCTTCTAATCAGTGGGCTGAGGAACCTGATTTATCTAAGTTAGAGGGTCGCATTCACTTCAGAACTGCTGTACAAACAACTTAGATTTATAGAGAGGCCTTGGAAGAGATCTATTCTGCTTGTTGTTACAGTAGATAAAATTACACAAAGTATTGGGGAGTCAAAATTCCTCAGAAGCATGGACGAGTTTGTTTGCAGGTGATTGAAGCTGAAGGTTTGAGAGGTCGAATTTTAACCTGTAGCAAACCCGTTGTTCCAGGGGTTTTAGTCTTTTCATTTTATCTCACTACAAGGGAAGGCTGAATAAATGAAATCCTAAGCATTATTTTTTGGAGAAACGTGTTTCCCTTGAGGAGAGAAAGAGGACCGCTTTGAAACTGGAAGCCAAGATTCATTGCTAAAAGATATAGCGATTGTGGGCAGATTTATCATTTGGGTCAAATTATTGAAATTGTGGGCTGAGCATACACTTTTGTATCCTCCTTGTTGTGCGGGTAAGGCAAAACAAATGGCCTCTCCATAACTGGACATTCGTTGAAAGGGGCACAATACAAGGTTGAGCTAGCCAACACTGGAGGTTAACCAGACTATAGCTGTGCTTGTTCATTTCAAGGCCAACCCAAGTCTTCTTTTGCACAAAATGGTCACCTGTAGCTTAACAATGATTGCTGCCACAACTAATAAACAATGCTTGAAGGATTCCAGGTTCCATCTTATCTTCTTTGCGTTATAAATTTATCATTTTATAATTGTAGAAGCTAGAAAGAGAACATATAAATATGTTGGGCATTATTTTTGAGTTGAACATGGGCTGCATTAATAAATTTCAGTGGTCTCATGGTGACTGTCAATCCAACTGATTGATTAAATTCTGGGTTTAAACTATGGTATTTTATTTGTGCTGCTGTATTTGCAAATTCAAACCCAAATCAAATGAACTTACACCCACAACAGTTTGCACATGAAATGTTTGACAAAACTCAGAAGGGGCCAAATTGGTTTCATAAGCATCATATCTTTGATTGTTGAATAATGGGATACTTGAAATCTCTCACAACACTTATGAATGAATTGAGAAGATTGAACAATACAGCAAGGCTGTGTGGTAGGCCACAGTCCATACCACCAGAGCAAGTGATAGCATGGGCATATTTAGGGCTGTTTTGTGCCCTAACCTTCAACGTGTAGAAGTCTTCTCAAAACAACTTGGAGAGGTCTGTGTTGGAGGCCGAGGAGCTGTAAGTGACAACAGATTTGTTGAGGGACTGTTTTAGGATCAAAACAGATCTGTGAAGCTTGTTTCAAGTGACCAAGGTGTTGGGCTACTAGGCTGAGGAAAGAAGAAGAAGACCCTCATGGCTCAGAGTCACTCTCAAGGATGCCATGAGACAAATGGCCCCAAAGGGGGACATTCCGGGAAAGCAAGAAGCCGAATAGACACCAAGGGTATCTAGCAGCCATGAGTACAATCATACAATCTGAGCCTGGATCATTTGAAGAAGCCGTAAAGCATCAAGTCTGGAAGGATGCTATATACACAAAGAGTACGGGTCCATTATGAAGGATGATGTCTAGGATATGGTCCCGAGACCGGAGGACAAAGATGTTGTCACCTCGGAATGGCTCTATAAGATCAAGCATGGATCTGATGGAAGTGCTGAAAAGTACAAGGCAAGATTCATTACCCGAGGCTTCTCTCGAAAGGAAGGTGTAGTCTATGATGATATACTTGCACCTGTGGTCCGATATTCCACCATCCGATCTATTATTGCCCTTGCTGCTACGCAAGGATGGAGTGTACATCAAATGGATGTGAAGACTGTTTTTCTGGATGGTTCAATATAGGAAGAGGTGTATGAGGAGCAACCTCTGGGGTTCGAAGTCCAGGATAAAGACTCTCATGTATGTAGGTTGAAGAAAGCCCTCTATGGGCTGAAGCAAGCACCTTGGGCTTGGTACGAGAGGATAGATAGCTACTTGACGAAGCTGGGCTTCACTCGAAGTAATGTTGATCCGAACCTTTACTTCAAGGTTGATAGAGAAAAGCCTCTCATTCTAGTTCTCCATGTGGACGATCTCTTCTTGACAAGTGTTGACCCTCTCATTCATCAGTGTAAGAGGGAGCTCACTTCTGAGTTCGAGATGAAAGACCTAGGACTGATGCATTACTTCCTAGGCCTGGAGGTCTGGTAGAGACCTAGCAAGATTTTCCTCTCTCAAGGAAAATATATTGTGAAGCTGCTGAAAAGATTTGGAATGGTGGACTGTAAGTCCATGTCGACATTGATGGAGCTCAACTTTAAGAAGTTGAGTGGAAGTGCTGTTGGGCCCGTGCTAGCAAATCCTACTGAGTATCGTCAACTTGTAGGGGGAACATCCGTACGGACGTATGTTGTGCAGTGAACACTTTGAGTCAACACATGGTTGATCCTCATAACATTCATTGGGTTGGTGCCAAGAAACTCTTGAGATATCTCTGGGGCACGATAGACCATGGGTTGAGATACATTGCTGAGAGTTTGAGACTCCGTGTATATGCTGATGTTGATTGGGCAGGCAGTGTGGTGGATCGTAAGAGCACATCTGGATGCTGCTTGACACTTGGGTCTGCTTCGAGCAGGAAGAAGAAGTCGGTAGCTTTGAGCACCGCTGAGGCCAAATACATTGCAACATGTATGGCCTGTTGTGAAGCCACTTGGTTGCGAAATCTCTTCAGTGAGTTGTTCGAGCATGTGCTAGATGCCACCATTATCCTTTGTGATAACCGGAGGGGGATTCGTTTGTTAGAGAATCCTGTGTTCCACGATCGATCCAAGCATGTAGATGTCTGGTACCATTTTATCTAGGATATGGTATAGCGAGGTGCCGTAAGGCTCGATCATATAGGAGCTGATGAGCAGGTCGTGGATATTCTCACAAAGCACTTGGGTAAGGTCATGTTCCTAACCTTCCGTGAGAATCTTGGAATCGTGGATCTACCCTATTTGAAGGGTCCTGTTGGACGATGAGCTCTAGGAGCTCCAGGGGGGCTTTGGGGATAGCTTCTTGGAGCTATAAGCAACCACAGGGCTAGGCTTGCCGAACCTTGTTGGTGTGCTTCGGCCCCACTGTGATGATATTGAGTTGGTTTACCTCTCTCTGATCTTTGCCCCATATGCATCCTACCCATGGAGTTTCGGACTCATGGGAAGTACCTCTCATTTGGCCAATGAGGTGGGAAATGTGAATAGAGACCATAGCAAGATCGATGGACGCATCGGAGATTTCCGTACTCTCTATGTCTAGGATGGCACGTGTCCAACCACTTGATCTGGGATCAAGTCTAGTGAGGTTTCAGACCTCCAACTGACTTCGGGTCAGTTAAGCTAACTTCGGGTTAGTATATGACCCTCTTGAGTCCAAGTGAGGTTTCGGACCTTCAACTGACTTCGGGTCAATTAAACCAAACTTCGGGTTGGTATGTGACTCCTTTGAGTCCTATAGAGGTTTCAGACCTCTGAGCTGACTTCGAGTTAGCTGGGAGTGATGTCTTTGTGGCTCACCGTTTGTCTTTGAAATAAAGAAGCTAGTGAAGCAAGTTACGGTGGGATGGCGCACGATGTTTGGATGGGTCTGGTGGATGGAGTTCTCCCTAATTGATAGAGAGTGCTAATTTTGGGCAACTAGGTCCAAACTCCATGTTGTGATGCTCAGATGACGATGCCAATATTTTTATTGGATTCCTCTTTTAGAGAGGTGCAAGATCGATCTAAAGATCATCTTGATCGGATGAGAAGAACATGTATTTTGAATTTATTCCACATTTGCAAGGTCGGCCTGATTTATCCCACATGCATAAGAGATGTGTCACACACCCCCGCAGATGCCTATATATTGGAGAGACTTGGAGTTCATTTTACACACACATTTTGGTGGAGGCATTCTCTTCTTTCTTGGTTGGTGCTGGAGCAGCGTTCTTGATTCTGCGTTTAGGGCTTCTTGGTGCTGCGTCTTGATGGAGTATTTTTATGAGTAGTCTTGGGGTTGTGTGACACATGTGGGAGGCTGACCTTGTGAAGACTTTGCTGGTTGAAGCATCCTGCTGACCACCATAACGCCACCATTCTTTATCTCTATTTTGGCTTGTCTTCCATCGATATCTGCATCTTAATTTCATTGAGCCCTAGAAGTTTAAAGTATTTTGCATCTAGGATAGAACATCTTCAGAATTTAACAGAAGTGTTGTAGGAACCACCCCCCCCCCATGCCGGAAAAAAAAGGTAGTTTTGAAGGTCGAAACTGCACACTGTGTGGCTTCATGCTCGAACTGCCCTCAGAATCATATCCCCGAATTTTGGAATCGTGGTTCTCAAATTTTGCACGATTCCTTATATTTAGCCCAAATTTTGAAGCTATGATCATTGAAATATGAAATCTGTAATAGGAAAAAATGAAGGTTGTTTCCCTAAACCATATAAATGATGAAAAAAAACAAGTTGCTAACTACAAGACACCTCCAAAATACAAAAACGATGAACTTCTCCACTATTTCAGTCAAATAATATGCTATAATTGCACACAGTTTAGCTCTACAACAATTTCAACTCCTCCAAATGGAAAATACAAGCCAAGTATGGTTCAGAGCTAAAGCTCTAGTGCATAGTAGTGAGACAACAAGTCACAACAACACCTAGAAAGGTTTTATTACTGTCGCAAAAGCACCCGACAAGGTCCAATGTCAGCTATCCATGCTCCAACAATGCCCAATGTCCACTAGCACCCAACAAGGTCAATTACTCTACCATCGATTGTCCAACAACACCTGGAAAGGTTGAAAAGGCTCTCTTAACATCACATAGTCTCACCTCAGTGCTTATATGAGTTAACTCTTTCTAAGTTCTCATGGTGGACAAGTGAAATAAAAGAATATAGACATAAGTTTATAATATATAGATGTCGATTTAATGTAACATGGATGCCATCTCTATCTTGATTTATGTACAAATATGCATGTTTTCATATATTCTACAAATAATTTTGCATTATGGATGTTTTTGTTTTAATATAAATGCAACACACACACACACACACATTCTTTCGAGGATTTTTGGAAAATGACGCTTTTGACACTTCACTTCTCAAAAATGCACCCGCTTCGTCCCTGTTTGTGCAACACTTATCCAGGGTCCTCTGGGGCACATCATTAATGCTACGAATGACTTGACTTCATTCCTCAACATTTCAGTATTTTGACATGTAGAAGGGGTTATACATCCATGTAGAGGCTACCCGAGGGCCAACACTCATCTTTGGATGGGCAGTGTTATGGCTGCAAGGTCACAAGTGCTCTTAAGCTGGGCTAGACATTCTCGTCAATGTGCTGTAGAAGAGTCAAGCCATCCCTCAAGGGATATCTAATTCATTTGAGATAAACCACCTAAAGGATATCCTCAAGATCAAGTGAGATCAACATAATTAGGTAAAGAAACCATAAAAGTATCATAGTGGACTATATTTAATGCTAGGGGCACAAAAATACTTCACACAAGCTTTGCCTTCAAATGCCTTCCTAGCTAATTATTTGTAAACAAGTCACCACACTTATGTTTGGGATGAGAACCCAATTAACCCTATTAAGTGCTTCCAACCCCAAGGGGAAGGATAATTCCTAGGAAGGTACATCAATCCACAGGTGCATGTGATAATGGTAATCATGGAATGGGCAAGACTTGAACAAAGATGCCATAGTCATGGTACCAACTAAATGGAGTCCAACATCTTGAGTGTAATGATGTGAAGAGGGAGAAATCATGGGGGGCCTAAGTTACCCCTTTCCTCGGCCTATTTTTAGCACCCTTTTGGCGCGCATTTTACTTAAATGATTTTCTTTTTCTATATTGCATAGTTTGGGTAACTAGCTTGCTTAATGCTTTCCAGTACCCCTTTCAGATGTAGCAATTTATTGCTCATCAGGGTTGGGACATTCATAAGTTCCCTTTATTTAGATGGAGCATGATATTGTAGGAATTGGGTGATGGCTAACGAGGGGGGTAAAGCTTAGGCTAGGCTTTTGTCTATGCACTTTAATTTTGTCCCAACCATCTTTTGCATTTCACGTTTTCTTTCATTTGTGGCTGTCCATGCTTTTACCTTTCTTTCAGCTACGCCAACCTCCTAAGAGAAAAAGTTTCTGGGCCTTTGCTCAAAGACGAGGATAAGAAAGTGCCAGTATTGGTGACAAATGACGATCAACCCAAAGAGTGGAGGTGGATACATGGGAGTGATGGAAGTGATAATTATCGATTGAGCTTGGGCATGCTATATCAATAAATGCCTCTTATTTGTGCCCATCCTGAACAGAGGAAAGAAAAAGGCCTCAAAGAAGGTCACATTGACCTTAGCGGCAAAGGGGATAACCTCCCAGGGAAGCATGGGAATAAGGATACAATCAGGAGTGGTCAATCATCCAGTTAAACATATGATTCACATTAGAATGCACTTAACATTAAATGAAAACACATGATTACAGAAATGGTTAGTGTACCTTGCAGTAGATGACCCACCTTTAAAGAAGTATGCTAGGTGAGGAAGAAAGCATTGACCAGACACACGGAGAACTCTGAGGCATAGCAGGCTGATGAAATAGGAGAAAAATTTTCTCCCAGGGGTTAAGCACTTGGGTAGGTAACAGGGCTGAAACTTATCTCTTTGTTTGGTACCTTTTCTCCTTGAATTGCATGGAAGTTTGAGGCTGTTTGATGTGAATTATTGTGATCTTTGCATGGCTGTTTTATATTTGAATTGACAATTCTAAGGTTAAGATCTAGGAAACCTTCTAGGAAGAAGGTGAACTTTCAGTTTTGCATTAATTTCCAGAGTGCATGGAATTTCCACATAATTCTGCACATATCACATGTCCGAGAAATATCAGTGACTGTTTTCCAGATTATCACTTCTTGAGATTAGCCAACAACTGGTGTCCCTTTAGTGTGTCAAGTACCTATTTGAGATGTGGGATATGCTCTTACCAAGTAGAGATGAATATCAAAATGTCACGCAGATATACCTATTACAAATGAATATATAAAAGGACACAACACATTATTCATTAAACACATAAAGTTGCAAGTGCATTAGATAATCCAAAAGGCATAACTAACCATTCTATACAACCCTGTCACATTTTAAAAGCTATCTATTGAGTGTTTTCTTCTTTCACTTGTATATGGTAATACCCTAATTTGAGGTCTAGCTTAGTGATATGCTTGTGTTGCTGTGGCTGATCCAATGAAACATCAATCAGTGGCTAAAGATAATTATTCTTAATTGTAATCTTGTTCGGCACTTGGTAATTGATGCACATTCTCTCGCTTTCATCCTTCTTGGGTGTAATGATGATTGTGACCCACAAGGTGAAGCACTGGGCTTTATGGCTCCATGCTCCAATAGTTGTTATTATTGTTTCTTCACTTCCCCTGCTTCTAACAAGGATTGCCCATACAATTTGTGATGTCCGGAAATGGAGTTTCCAACAACAATTGAATCTTGTATTCAACTTCACTTTTAAGTTGCAATATTTTAGGTTCTTGAAACATTTCTTTGTAACCAGTGATCTATTGTTCTAGTTATACCTCATCGCAATGCTTCAACCTCCACTTGTCCTTTCTGTTGTTTCTCTCTCAAGAATATAAATACAAACTATTTTTTTGCACTTATCAGCCTTTGTGCTTGATGTATTTTGATCAACAAGACTTTCAATGTTGCTTTATACATGCCACTACAAGAGCTTTCCCATCTTTTACCAATCTATATTGGTTTTCCCTTTTTGTAACCACTACATCCCTCACATACAAATTTGAGCTATCAAGTATGACTTTGCATATGTCCAATGGAATCACTTTTGCCACTACTTTATCAATGTAGTTTTCATCTGCTTCAAATTTGAACTTGCATCACTTGGTGACTCTCAACTTCATGCCTTGGCTCACCTATCTTAATGGATATGGATGAAAATGGTCATGCATTTCCAATCCAAGCTTTTCAACTAACTAGGTTGATATCAAATTCGGCTGTAATCTGAGGTCAAAAGACATTTGACTTTAGTCTTCTTGAGTTGGATCTGTATGTGAAAGAGTTCAATAATTACTCTTTTCTTTGGATAACCGAGGTTGCTCAAGTTCAATTCCTATTGAATAGAGGTACATGCAATCTTACCTTCGATGTTGGAATTGTGGCTTAACATTTGTTTCACATCTACATCGAACAGGTTCTGTTTTTGTTGTTTGTATCATTTGGGAAGCATTTTCAGGTGCAAGTTTCAACGATTCTCCTCCTTGTGGCCGTCAACATTATAGTACTTGTAGTGGTTGTTTGGGACTTTGCATTCATGTACAAGAGTGATTGTCTTGGGTCATGAATTCTAGGAAAGGAATGATGTTTGGGATGACATGTTGGAATAAACCAGAAAATATTGCCTTTTCTTTACCACTCTATTTTTGCCTTTCGTAGCTTCATTGCTTCATTCTATTGCTTTGTTTGCTTTAGTCCATTGCATTTCCCTTTCTACATATCCCCCTCTATGTAATGTGCTTGTACACAGGCCTCGTCAATGGTCCAAGCTTTTAAAAACATCACTTGTGTTCGAATGTGGCTATGTAAGCCTCCCAAATATTTAATGAACTCATCTGGATTATTGGGAGAAATATCTAGCTGACTTCCTTGTTCCTAAAACACTGGTATACTCTTGCATGGTGTGTTCTTGCTTTTGAGTCTTGACCAAAAAAGTGCCATTGTATCTTCTACTCTTCTTCATATCCTATGGGATATAAATGCAATTTCAGTGAGATTCTTGAATGTCTCCTATTTTGTTAATAGTGGCTCCTTCTCAGGTCTTTAACACATGACCTTCTAACATCAACTGAACAAAATATGTTCTTTGCTCTTCACTACCTTCATGCATGCTGGAATAAACTTTTGGTCGTTGTTACCTTTGATTTAATTTTGAGGGCATCGATATCACCTGTAAAAGGCTTGATGTTAATCTTTTCTCTGACTCTGAATGGCATTTGGATTTTGCTAGTGTTCACCTTTTCCAACTTTGTCTTCTCTTTTTTTGTTTCATTGGAAGTCAAGCTTGAGTTATGAGGTAGCTTTCTATTCTTCCTCTGCATCATGCCCAACATTGCGATTGGATATTACTAGTGTTCTCCTTTTCCAACTTTGCCTTCTCTTTTTGTGTTTCATTGAAAGTCAAGCTTGACTTATGAGGTAGCTTTCTATTCTTCCTCTGCATCATGTCCAACATTTCGATGAAGTTCTTGTTCATTTTTGACATGCTTATTGTTAATTGTGACATGTTGTTGTATGTCGTTCGAGTCGAATCAAAGTTCATATTTCTGACTCGCTCCCGTTTTAGTTGTCTCCCATATCTGAATTCGGAGACTCTTTTTTTCCTCTTCTCGTTCCAACTACAGGTTTTTTTTGAAACTGGTTCTCCACGTTGCAATTTCCTTGATAGTGTTGGCATTGACTGTGGTATTCCCTTTTACAAGAATAACTGCTTTGATGATTGATCCGTAATTGTTCAGCCTATGGACAACACGATTCATCGATGTAGATTCTATGTTGTTTGTTCAATCAATGTACACTGTTGTGTTAAAATGTTGTTGTCATTTCAGTTGTTTCTGTTAACTATGGCAAAGAACTCAATGCATTCATCAACAAAACAAAGAAAATTAATGGCACGGAGATTCTTCTTGGAGAAAGTGAGAAAACTCCAGGTTGAAGTGGCTTGCTCAGCTTTTTTATTGATGAATTCTCAAGGCATATATTACGAAGCATGGTCAACAAGCTTCTACTGCTGCGAAAATGACTCAAATGCAAGACATCTCTCCTCTGATTCTTTCTTTTACAGCACCAACTTCAGTCTCTGCTAGATCCTCTAGCCACGTTGCTTTAAAGTTTAATCCCTATGGCTTTGTTCTCCAAGCGTGCTTCTTCTCTTGCTTGGGTGCTTCAAGACCAAAAATACCCACTCCAAACGACCTAAAGGAAAATGATTGAAACCCTGACAGTTCGTTTATATTGGTGTTTGTATCATTTCTCTCAGGAAAGCCAAGTGTTGACCAGGAACAGATACTTTGGGTTGTCATTTCCAAGCCCTCCTGGATTCGTTGTGGCATGCAACAAGATTTGTATCGACGTGGGCCAAGAGGGTGCACATCCCTAAGATTTTCATATAGTCCACATGTTTGGCAGCAAATCCCGTTGGTGGTCATGCTCGTGGGTTTTAACCTAGAGTAGACCCCATTGTTTTGATTACCATTGTGGGACTTCATCCCATTCTCTCTCATGCAGCCTGTTGTTTGCTTGTGGAGGTGTGGAGACCTCCATGGATGCGGAGTGTCACGCTCTCAACTGATAGTGCTGATCAATGCGTGGTCAAAAGGAGTATGGCCTTTGCATGTGGTTCAAGAGGTCCGTGTGACAGTCGCATCTATCCTCAACGGATGGTCATGATCTTTGCAGGGTCAGAGTATGGACCCAAAGAGAACCCAAACACCCTCGTGGACAAAGGAAACTTCTCTTTGCCTCGTCCCTGTTCTACCCTTTTCACATTGTGTTCAAACAGGCCTTTTCCAAGCATCTCCAAATAAATTGCCTGTCCAGAATTGCCTTCGGTCTCAATGTCCTTTGTTTTGGTACGCAACGCTGGAGTGTTCGCTTACATCTCTCTGTGAGCTAGAGCCCTTGTCCCTGATCATTGGAGCTGTCAGTTTACAATGCCATGACATTATTTGGAGGATCCTTTCGTATTAGAATTGGTTCAATCACAATGCTTTCGACAACCAGGTTTCAATCACAATGCTTTCAACAATGAGGTTTTGGTTTATTTAGAGTCCTAGGTCAGTTCAAGGAAGGTTTTGACACTGAAGAAAAGTAATGTTTTCCTTGCCCATTTAACATAATGTGAGTTCAAGTGACTAAATTTAATCTTGAGTCGTTGAATTTCATTGTTATAAAAATAATTAATAATTATATGCAACTTTAGGTTACGTGGTTATATCTAAGAATTTTTGTTAATCCTAAATAAAAACAAATAAGATTACTCTTTTAGAAGGTTGGATGGGTATTTTTCTTTTGATCTGTCCTTTCTTGTGAGCTAACTCTATGTTTATGAAACAGAATCTTACCAGAAAGGAGAATTGCAGCAATTACTGAAGGCAAAGTCCTCTTGATCAATGGAGCTTTCAGTCAGTTGTATCTTAGATATATTTATTACATTTTCGTTAGCCTATGGTCTTGTGGTAAAGAATATCATTTTAATTCACCCCTTTAATGAGGTTAAAGTGTGTCTATATCATCCTTCCAAAAGAGTTGTAGATGAAGAATTGTGCTTTCTTTGTAATAAAGCTCAAATATTTTCAATACAAAGTTTTAGTAAATGTTGCCTGTGAAATCTGAAATCTGACCATTCCACTTACTGAGTACATATTTTATTTTATGATTTATTTTATTGAAGTTTCCTATTAGTCACATGTAATATTTTTATGACTTCAGATCTAATCTATCTTCAAGTGTTAGTTCCATGATATCTCTATTTTTCTATTTGGGTTTGCATCCAAGATTTGTGAGGCAACCATCGGATATTTGTCATTTGTATATGTGCAGCTAGCTTTAGGGTCTTGGTAGAAGCTATGTTCTAAATGAATCAAGGCCATCACCATATGCCTTTTCAAGGAATCTAGTCAATTTATACCTCTTGGCCATAGGGTTTTAGTGTTCTAATACTACTTTTGTGGGGATCATTCCTTTCCTGCTCCAATCATATTTCTCTAGTAAGAGTCAAGATACAAATCTATCATATAATAAATAATATGAGACATGAAGTGAACACCGGACTGCAATGTTAATATAATAGGAAGGGAAAAAATGTAGACACATCAGTGAGATCGATGGTATGGTCAAAGACTATAGAGAGCCTACAGTGAAGTGCATGTGATGCAACTTGAGAAAATTTAGCACAAAAAGTCCATAAAAATATTAAAAGTACCACTGTGAACATAAAAGGACAATATGCAAGCACTTTCATCTCAGAGCCAAAACATACTCCGAAATATTAATTGTCTATTATTCTTTGGTGTGAAGCAATTTTTATCTTATAATAAAGTGAAAATGTCATATGGAAATGTAGGCTTGTGCAGATGAATTATGGGGAACAACATGTTCTCAGAAACGGAGTTGATTTTGAAGAGCATTTTCTGTTGGGATGCCAAGTTTATGCTGGTATCAGGGGAAGAATAGGAGTATCTCGCATTAATCCATTAGAAAATTGCACTGTGCACAAATAAACAACTTCTAAGAAATGGGAAAACAAGGGCAAGAATCTTTGTAAATACCCTTATCAGTGGTAAAACATAAACGAGGATGAGACAATCAAAAGAGGCATCATGAACACCATCAATGAGCAAACCCGTGCACAGTAGAAAAAAATATATGAACAACTGGAGGGAGTTCATCTACATCATATTTTAGAGTTTGTAAACATACTTGAAGAAGGATGAAGGAAGGCTACCCATCAAGACTTAATACAGTTGTGTCTCGGGAATATGAGAAGTTCTTCTTTTATCGAAGTATTGATTATTTAGATAAGGTTTTGACCACCACTGATATTAACATTTAGTTTTGATATTGTCATGATGTTGATCAAGCCTTCTAATATGGGTTATTGAATGGTGGTTATGCTTGCAAACATAATAGGCTAATACTTAAATATATGAATTATTAATGTTTTTGTTTAATTGGAGTTTTTTTAGGAAACATAGCTTTTGAAGGGTGGTTAATATATCACTAAATCTTGTTTTCATTGGCTTTTTAATGGTGAAAGATAAGGTTTCATTATATTGTACATGTCACAACAATTTCACAAAAACAGGCCAAATTTCTCGCGGAAAAATATTGAAACCAAATAAAAGTAGTTCATAGTATCTACATGCACTATTGGAACTAGAGTATACAAGAAAGAAGTCACCCAATAGGGCTATGTTCATGGGATGCATGGCAAAGGGAAAGGTTCAAGGTCAAGCATGAACCTCCATGTTTCTACCTAGAGAGGCATTATGTTTGTCATCTTAAATTGAAACCAAATAAAAGTAGTTCATAGTATCTACATGCACTATTGGAACTAGAGTATACAAGAAAGAAGTCACCCAATAGGGCTATGTTCATGGGATGCATGGCATAGGGAAAGGTTTAAGGTCAAGCATGAACCTCTATGTTTCTACCTAGAGAGGCATTATGTTTGTCATCTTAAATCCCCCAAGCAAGAACACAGGGATATTTCTTAATGGATGGATTTTTAATGGTATTCACTCTAGGTAACAATATCTTATATTTATTCTCTTGTATCAATATCAAGCTTTGGTTCTAGTAATGAAGTGTTAAATTCACTGTGCAACATGTCTTCAGTGAATATACAATATAAAACTAATAAGTAAAAGAGCAAACGACAAGATCACATACTTTACTAAAAGATTTTTTATTCTACATTTTTTATAAACCTGTACACAATTTCCTATAGTATGAATTCATCTTACACCTAATACTTCCATACAGACATGCATTTAAATAAAGTGATAGGGACTTTCTTTTCAAAATCCCTTTGAAAATCTTGATTCATTTTTGTAACTTACGACTTATCTTCCTATGTAACTCTTGACTTGTTTTTATGACTTAAATGTGTTTCATTTGTGTGCCCTTATGATATTTTGCCTTATTTGACACTTCTCATTTTCACCTCATTATACATGTCTAGGTGTTAAATAATTTATGTCTTTAGTCAAGAACAAAATGTTCAACTTTAACAAATAGGGTATGTTTGACATGGGTGTATGTGGGGACCTTTGAGAATTCCTATCTTCTTTAGGTTGAATTGGGTCAAAGATTTGGAATTTCCATGCATAGGAACTTATATGGATTTAAGGAGGTTTTTTTGATGATCAAGGACCCTTTCCCAATGTCTAGTGAGATCTTTGAGCTTATGCTAGTTTTCAATCTGCATAACATTTGTGGCAATAATGCCACAAGGAAAAAATGTTGGATTGACATGCATGTGATATTTATTCAAGCAACATATAATCTGTGGTTCTTCAACATGGAAAATTAAGACTTGAATTCTACAAAAGTGTCATGCTAGGGTAAAAGTTGTTGACTAGGATTTTGATATCTCCATAGTTCTCTTGGATAAACTCGAATACGGTCACATCCTTAGCAAAGTTCATAATGTTTTGGGCTTTGGAGAATTTAAAGAAAGTATGCATAATTGTTTCAATGTGGCCACCAACAACACATTAGAAGTACAATGCCAATTGGGCTATCATGGGGACTATAAAATCCCTATGATGCAATGTAAACCATGTAAAATTGTCTATGTAGTGGGTGGATTTCACAAAAAAAAAATCTTCTCTCCAAATTGGGGCTATGTGATTGGTTTGCTAAATAGTGTTCCATTATTCTTCACTTCTTCCTTGCATGCATCCATTCAGGGTGTCAAATTTATGTATCCTTTTGAGACATTTGAAATGTTGTCCTTCCATTATGTATTGGGAGCTCTTAAAGTGTATTCAATAAACAACAAATAGGGAAACCTTTCATGACTTTGGTTGGAATGTCTCAGAAATTGGTTTTAATGCAATATCATAAATTCTACTTCAACTTTGGGGTTACCTACATCTATTTCCTATGAATTTTTAACCCTAGGGATGAATTTGAAATATATATTTCACTTATGTCCAACCAATACACAAAACAATGCAAAAGATAAATATTGAACAATTGTAATATTGTAAGGGAAATATTTACAACACTTAAGGCACACATCCCATCATGAAAAATAAATTTGAGACTACTTGTTATAACAGATTTTTATGGCCATAAATCTGTCCACTTATCTTATATATATATCATTTTAACAATTTGCTCATTGTTATGTCAAATCAACATACATGATCGACACTAGAAACTAAATCATCATGAGAGTATCTATTGAAAATAAATTATGCAAGTACAAAGAGTTTGGACAACAAAAAACTCTTCATATATACATAAGATGAAGATACAAGTACATACCAAGTAATTTTTCAAAACTGGTACAACTGTTATACGAAATTGTGATCTATAAATAAACCAAATTCCCTAAGTGTGGTGTTTTTCACTTAGAACAACAGAGGAAAGAATAACTATCACTTTCTCTAAAACACACAGATATACAGAATAAGAAAGGAGCCTACTTGTGATTCTTTCGTTTCTCCTTCTCCTTTTGTTGTTGTTGTCGCTCTCAATCCAACTCAAGTCGCTAGATCGATTCCTGCAAACACAAACAAAGAACAAAAAACAACATGCAATATACAAGATATCTACTTATCTTACTCAAATCAAATCGATTAGATCTGAAATACATACGTCATTCAAGAATACATTGCACAAGAAATAGAGACATATGTATGGAAAAATGAACAACAATCTTTATTAAAGAGTAGAAGGGGAAGATTACAACCAATGGATCGATTTGTTGTCAACCTGCTCCAGCTTGATTCTAGCCTCATCACATCCAGCATTATCTCAACAACATATCGGTACTTTCACTCTCTTATCAAATGAGAATCGAACATCATAACTTTACCAAAATTCTTCCTTCCCTAGCACTAGGATGAGTTCTCAATTTATAGGGAAACTGATGGTAGTTTCTCAATGAATGACTTTCTAATAATAGACAAGACATGTTTCCAACTTCAGAGGTGTTAGATGGACATTTGGATTCAAAGCTTGACACATATGGACTCTTCTAGAAGGCACTGGCCATGTGGATATTCCCGGAACAATGAGAATTCCGCTCCCAGGGGACCAACACACCCTTGAGTGTCGGGAAGTGCACTGCAGTGCACCCTTGCATGGAGGTTTTGGCACTACAATGTAGTTAGTCCCTTGCAGGTGAGCGTTGGTGAGTCAGTAGGTGATATAACATATACTTCAAACCTTGGAAATCTCACAATAGAAGCCATGAATGAAATGTTCTTCTCGTAGGACATATAGCAACTGAAATACAAGGGGATGGTAGACCCTATTTCATTGGTCCTGGGGAGGATGTCTAGTTTGACCAGGTCTTGGGGGATGATGCCAAATTGACCTATAACAACTGCCCCCTAAAGTATGAAGTCAAAATAATAATAGTATTTGGATGAGGTGCTTTACGATGTGATGAGCTGAAACTTAAGCGAACGATGACCTGCATCAATCTTACAATACATTACATCATGATATATTTCATCTTGATTATGAATTTCTAAGGAAGGCATTCCCATGCTCAACACATAAATTATTTAATAACATGTACATAGTTCAGAAAGTCGTCTACATTGGAATGTTTCACAATACAGACATGCCTACAGATATAGGCCCATGTTCAGATGACGATCTGTATGTCAAGTCATCGTACAGATGATGTGTACAACAATCTTGAAATCGCAGCCCGAATGGATGAAACTAGATTCAGGGTCTTCTTATCTCGTTCACTCGATCGTTCAGGTACAAGTCTAACCATGCGAATATATGATTTGAAGTCGAACATGGGAAGACATCATTTGATTATCAGCTAATGATGTGAGCTGTTAACAAACATGAGAGAACCACCATTGATGTTAATGGCTTTCAAGGTAATGCAATACATTTTGCAAGGCATGAATAGATGATTTGATGTCGAACGCCAAACAAAATATTTCGGTCAAAGGTCTGGAAGAGAGAAATTTGTCGATGATGTAACAAGCCTCAGGGTACTGGAACATGTTTCAAAGTAAACTTCTTGGATGATGAGATGATGCCAACAGGAAACAACTTTATCTCAAAATGAGTCACTGATTTCAGAGACAAAATGTGACTTGATATAACAATGTTCATGGATCGCTGTCATGAAAATGAAGGTTTGTGAGTATTGTAGAAGGATGATGATTCACTGGATGACATCTCTTGAACATATCGGCGACACTGAGATGAGTTGGCAACATTGACCCAAAACTAAAGTGAAGGCATGATGAACTATAGGTATGAATGAACTGTTTATAACTTGAAAATTCACGACGATGGAGTAAAAGTGTCATGTTCAAGAGCGACCTACTACCATAAAGTGTTATGTTATTTTTCCCAAATTTTCCTTGTCATTTGTCGACCAATACCTCTTTATTTTTTAACAAGCTTGAGGAGGATAACATATGCTTGATCTATAATTCAACCCTTCGGGTGAATGCATTACTATTTAATAATTTAACGAGTCTAGCGATAAATGAAACTCGATTCTTGCCATGATTGACAATCCCCTTACTATTTTATGTTTTAACGAGCCTAACAATAGTGACAACCCGATCCTTTTTCATATTTAGAGAGTTTGAAAAAGAGGACAAAAGAAACCTCCATGAGTCCTTTTTCGTAAATTTTTCGCTCAGGTCCGAATAAGTGTAAAATGATACCTGAGAGAACCTCTTAGCCATGTTCGACTAAAGTTTTATTTTTTCGTAAATAATATATCTCAGTCCGGAAAAGGGTTAAACTTATACTGAGTAGATGTCATTTCATTTACTTTTACGAGCTCAAAAAAACAAGTGTTCGACAATCTTTTCACATTATCGGAGTCTGAAAAGAGCTAAAAGAAGACTCCAAGGGTTCCTTTTTCGTTGTTATCGAAGCTCGAAAAAGAGATAAAAGTGTGCTTCAAGTCCTTTTTAATTTTTATCAAAGATTGAAAAATAAGGATAAAAGTATGCTTTGTGGTCTAATCATTCTTGAATAAGTGTGCACGACTAATTTGCTATATCAGTTGTAAAATATGTTCAGAAAACCATCAAACGGATTAAAAATACCCATTTCATAGCAAAAATGAATAAAAACCATTGTCACAACATTAAATATGATTTGAAATAATCAAATTGACTAATTAAAAGAGTTTTTACCATTTGAAAAATAGGAGCTCTGAACCAGTTTTTGCCCCCGAACTCCAGTAGTTGATTGCGACAGATTCTGTGGACGATTATCCTCGCCGTTCGATTCAGGTTGGAGCTATGAACCTTCTCTTTCTTTTAGTATAATTTATTATTTCATTTCATGGTAAATTTTTAGGGTTTTGAGCGCCTTAAGGTAAATCTACTACGCTAAGAGGGAAACACACCCTTGAATGTCGAAAGGTGCGTCGCAGTGCACTGAAATTGAAGGCCAGATGCACTGTAATGCTCTGTCCCTTGACCTAGGGTGCGTTGGGCGCACTTTCCATTCTTATTTTTTGCTGTGTGCCCAAAATTTCCCAAGTTTTTTGCATGAAATGGATCCTAATGAGTCTTATGATTGCGTGTTAGGTATTCATCGGATTAAAATGATGATTACATGGAGGGAAAGAGAACATGAAGAACATAACATGATTTCCCTAAACGATCCGGGTACAGTAAGAGCCCTCAGAGATTGCGGGTTGCTAAAGTACTTCAGATTGTCGGGTATGAGGCAGCAAATGGAACTATTGGAGTTCCTTGTTCGTTCATGGGATCCGGCGATACATGATTTTCACATTGGGGACAAAGTGGTCCCAATATTAGTGGAGGAAATTTATTTTGTCACAGGATTATCGAGGCGAGGTTCGCCCATTTCTCTTTCAGGGTCTGCTCTTAGAGGAGAGTCAGTGAGAGATTACATATTGCAACAC
This sequence comes from Pinus albicaulis, assembly GCA_034641835.2. Classification (NCBI taxonomy): domain Eukaryota; kingdom Viridiplantae; phylum Streptophyta; class Pinopsida; order Pinales; family Pinaceae; genus Pinus; species Pinus albicaulis. Next base: position 515,273,416 of record CM076579.1, on the reverse strand, counting down.
TGCCATCTAGGGACTGAACCTAGTAAGGATGGGAAAATAAACATCCGCGATGTACGTGATTTGTCTTTGAGGACCATCCTATTCACTTTCGCAAAGCTTGCCGGTTCCTCTACACTACACTGCGCTGAAGCTATCCTCTTTCAGATGAAAGAACAATTGACTAAGGAAAACGGAGTAAGGAAGAAGAATTTAAACTATGGTTCGATCCTGATTTCTTTTTCCTTAGAGCGGATTCCATTGATGCAACCCCAACATGTTACACTAGGTATATCTGGCCCTAGAGATCCACGAATACAAAGATAGGTAGAGTTGATGTCTATACATGCTGGTCAATAGACCATCGTATTCTCTACTGCATTCTTCGCTTGGTTTAGACGATAAATGATCGCCATAGATCAGTATGCATACACAAGTGTAGACTTCCGAGGAGATCCATACTTGATTCTACTAGACGGTGCTCAATGGGGTGCAATTGGTAGGAATGTTTTGACCATGCTTTTTGATTTTTCTAAGGTTTATACATGTTTTTGTATTTTGATGTTTCCCAAGACTAAACTAAAGTTTTGATGTATGTAGATGTAGGTCGAGTTCAACCAGTGGGTCAGCCAGAGCAAAGAGCAGAGGAGCTAGCAGAGAGGGCTGTCGGGAGAGAAGTCCTTTGGGATTTAGATATGGCTGAGACTCTTGCTGAGCTACAACAACACATAGAAGGATTGACTTTCGGGATTCCGGATTGCCGGATTGAAGAGTTATCCATGAGACTGTAGCGCCACAGTATTGGCGTTCCTAATCATTGGATGCGGTTACTGCATAGGATAGCTAGATCAATAGCTTGCTATTTGGAGCATCACTAGTTTACCTTGACATTTTTCATACATTTTGAGGTCGGATGACCAATGTGTCTTGGGAACAAATTTTGTAAAAACCTATAACTATCTATCTATTTGTTTTCAGTGTTTTCCTATTTTTATTGTGCAATCCTATTCAATTATGTGATGTGAATTGAATATATATCTTTACATGTGTTGCAAATATCTGTTTATAACATAATTCGCTAAGGAATCAGTTAATGTGTTCAAGTTTCTAGAAATGTGTTGATATTGAATGGAATCAAAATGTTTTTCCAAAAGTCGAACTCTTAGGAACATATGACGCAACGTTGTATTTACGACAGTATAAACGCTAGTAAGTTGCAGTACAACAAGTTGCGAGTCTAACCTAATGATGATGCGGTTAATACCAAATGAAATGGAATCAGAGAGAAGTTTGATCAACACGCAATACTCAGTAATATTGTTTGTAGATCGACCGATACAAATCCATTGAAAACTCACTAACTCGTCGTTCGGAGCGAAAATGGCCCACACTGCAGAGGATATATTCTTCCTACTACGACTAACACCATCAACGTACCCAACAAATGGTTCCAAAGATTAAGACATCTATGATGAAATGTAATGCAGATTACTAACTTCAAGCGAACTCTAGAAAAACAAACTAAGACGGTAAATGCAAAGTCAAAAGCATATATACAATATAATACAATAGTTTACTACGCTCATGTTTAAGCATAATAACATTTGAGATACAACCCATTTCGGGGCTGCGCCATTGGAATTCCATCATAATCTACCAACTCGTAGGTGCCCTTAGCAAGAACTCTTTTGACAATATAGGGGCCATGCCATAACGGCTCAAATTTTCCTGTACCCATTACATCAGCTTCTTCTTGATCATAAAGTAAGACCAGGTCACCCTCTGAGAAGATGCGAGGCTAGACATGTTGGTTGTATTGCGCCTTTATACGTCTCTTATGTGCTTCGTTGGCCAATGCGGCTTCACGACGCATTTCATCAAGATGGATGAGGTTAAAAGGACGCGCTTCTTTAATAGAGGTGTCAGGTAACAAGTCAACAACGAGTTTTAACAACGGTATTTCACATTTGATAGGCAAGATAGCTTCCAGACCATACACCAATTGAAAGGGGGTAAATCTGGTTGTGTTTCTCACTAAGGTTCGGTATGCCCACAAAGTAGAGTACAAGATCAAATTCCAATTTTGTTTATGAACTCCTATAATTCGTTGAAGCATTCGTTTAAGAATCTTGTTAATAGCCTCAACTTGTCCATTGGATTGCGGATAATAAGGAGTAGAACTATCATGCGACAGTCCTAATTTGGTAGTCAAATCATTCATCATGTGATTGCGAAAATGCTTACCATAATCTGTGACTATAGCCTGTGGAACACCAAACCGTGAGATGACATGATTGAAAAATAATAATGCAACTATTTTGCATGTGTTATTGAATGTCGCTTTGGCCCAGTTGGTAAAGTAGTTTACTGTGACAATAATATAACCATGCCCCTCGGACGAATGAGGGTTGTACGCCATGAAGTCAATGCCCCATTTTGCAAATGGTCCCATAGTGATAACAGGATGCATCGGTGCTGGCGGTTTGCGGATTTTACGATCAAATATCTGGCACACATGACAACTTCTGACCGCGAGGATGCAATCGCAAAATATGGTAGGCCAAAAGTAACCGACACGAAGTATCTTTTACGCGGTAGCATATCCAGACAAGTGTCCACCACAAGCCCCAACATGACAATCATTTAGAACCTTTTCGGCCTCCTCATGAGTGAGGCACCTCCTTAAAATCGTATCGACACCATGACGATAAAGTGTATCGTCGACGATTAGATAATCTTTGGCTTGGTATTGAATACGTTGCTGTTGAGATCGAGAGGTATCTGGCTGAAAAGTCTGGGTTTGGAGATAAATGATAATATCCCCATACCAAGGATCATATGATCTGATTAGAAACAAAGAATCATCAGGAGATGGTTTCGATGTAGTAGCAGTACTATCAGAGGGAAGGTCGCAGAGAAGCTCAGCCAAAACTAAAGACATCTTTGACTTGGATTTGATGAATTCCAAATCAAATTCCTGTAAAATGACGATCTATTTTGAATATTTCGCCCCCCAACAATTGACGTGACAGAATGTAAGTCATGGGGTTGCAATTCGAAATGACAATGGTCTTCCGGAACAAGATATAATGGCAAAATCTTTGGACAACTTGAACGACTTCCAAGGCGAGCTTTTTGACGCATGAATACTTCACTTTCGTATCATTGAGATTATAACTCAAATAATATATCGGATGCTCTACCACATCTTCTTCTTGGACCAATACCATAGCAATGGTCGTATAAGCCACGACGATATATAAGAAATAATCACTCTGATAATTAGGGGGATACATTAATGACGCTCGGACAAGTCTATCCTTGACAACATTAAAAGAAGCTTTCACAATCTTATCCCAATGGAAGGGAATCCCCTTTTTCAAGAGCAGAGTAAATCCTTTAGTCATTTCAACATAGTTGGATATGAACCTCTTTAGGAAGTTAGCCTTTCCTTGAAGTTTTTGTAACTGAAGCAAATTTGATGGCATAGGAAAATCAAGAATAGCCTGGACCTTCAGTGGGTCGATTCGAATTCCTTTTTTTGAGATAATGAATCCTAGAAAATGACCAGAACCAACACAAAACATAAATTTATGTGGATTGAGGCATATTTTGTAATGTTGACAGTGTATAAAGATAGCTCTCAAATGCATCAGGTGATCAGTCCTGTTTCGTGAATGCGCAGGTAAATCGTCTAGATAAGGTTGAACAATGTGCTTGATGTCATTGAAAGCATAATCCATTTCTCCCTGAAATGTTGCCTCAACGTTCTTTAAACCAAATGGGATTTTACGATAAGAAAATGTGCCCTAGGGACAGATGAATGTTGTCTTATATTGGTCCTCTGCGAAATTTTCAACTATATTATAATATTGAGTAGCTCGGGCTCGAGGATTGAATGTCGATTTATGGACAACTCCCTTCGGTGTCTTTATTGTTAACTAAGGAATAGCAGCTGGTAGAATAGATTCCGTAGACGGATTCATGGATGAGATAGTAGGTTGATCAGTAGCCTGACTACCGTAATATTTATTACGCGTTGACTCCAAAACATCAATTTTTGGCTTCATGACAGATAACATAAGCACTTGGAAACTAGAAGCTGGATTCGTGGCAACCAAATTTGTGTCTGGATTCGGAAATGGGTCTGTCAACACAATAGATGCAGGCGAGGTCTTAATTAATTTTGAGACTTCAGCGTGGTGAGGACAGTCACGGACAAAGTGCTCCTCATTACAGATTATGCAAGGGTAACGAGGTTTCCGATTGTTTCGAGTTTGTTGATCAGATGATCGTTCCTGCGGGGTTGAATTTTGCTTTTTCTTCGATTTCCCCTTTTTCTTACTTCTAGGTTGCTTGTCACTTTGTCCTTTTTCAGATGACACGACATGAATTTCAGAAGAAGGTGTAAGATCAGATGCAGTAGAGTGATGTGTGCTTGTAGTACCAATCATACCGTCGCCGGCATGAGAGTCCTTAGGTGGAGGAGGAACTACAAAATTAGATCGCGATGCGTTGGGAATTTTCTCATAGAGCATGCTAGATTGAGTATAAATCAAATCTAAGTACTGGGCACGAGCAATGACTTGCTCTTCAGTGATGATGCCACCCTTAGCCACATCCTCGGTGATAGATGGTAGCAAGGACTTAATGAACCACTCAGCAAGGATCTGATCAGGAACACATGTTTTGACCATTCTACAACGATGACGCCACTCATGAATATGACCAGAAATGTGAGTAGCATTAGTCTGTTTGAAATTGGTCAAGAGTTCCATTCCAGTTTCATATCGTATGGGTAACCGGAAGTGGGTCAGAAAGGTATTAGCTGAGGCGGTGAAATTATCAAATGAAGCTCGTGGTAACTCAATGTACCACTTCGCAGCCGGACCAATGAGCGTACATTGGAAAAGACGTAGTCGAACGAAGTCATCATTTAAGGAGTTGGATGAACACCACAAATGATAAGTCATAACATGCATCGATGGGTCTTCTCTAGGGTTTCCATTGAACTTAGGAATATTTGAGGGTAATTTATGTGTCATCACCGGCCACCAAGGAGCATAGCTGATTGGATCGTTGGTAAGCCAGTTTAAATCAGGTAATTCTAAAGTTACAACAAAGGGCAACTGTCGATTTAAGTTAGGTTGAGCAATTCGTGATCAAGTTGAAATATATCGTGATGTAATGTATTGTAATATTGATGCAGGTTACTGTCCGCTTCAGTTCCGGCTCATCACATCGTAAAGCACCTCATCCAAATACTATTATCATTTTGACTTCATGCTTAGGGGGGGGCAGTTGTTATAGGTCAATTTGGGCATGCAATGCACCCTTTCATGGAGGTTTTGGCACTGCAATGTAGTTAGTCCCTTGGATGTGAGCGTTGGTGAGTCAGTAGGTGATATACCATATACTTCAAACCTTGGAAATATCACAATAGAAGCCATGAATGAAATGTTCTTCTCTTAGGGCATATATCAACTAAAATACAAGGGGATGATAGACCCTATTTCATTGGTCCTGGGGATGATGCCCAGTTTGACTAGGTCTTGGGGGATGATGCCCAAATTGACCTATAACAACAATTATACCCTTTAAGCTTATCTCTCGCTAAGACTTGTCCAATGCTATCCAAACCCTATATATGGAAACCATGACAAAACCCTAGCCACCAACTCCTCCCAAGGAATCACCCCCAACCAAAGTTGGTCACTCCACCAAATGACTACACCAAGTTAGTATATATATGGATAAGTCTTATTTATCACCTACACTTGCATCACACAAAGGTACAAGAGACAATGAGATAACCTCATGCCATATTCTCCACATCAAGCATACCGAGTAGTACTAGGGTTTCTAAATGCCATGATATCCTAGTTTTTCTTGTCTTATTAGGGAAAACCTTAACCTTGAATCCTTTCTTGCATCAACACAAGAACCCTAGCACATTAGACAAGAGTGAAAAGTACATTGAAAGGGACAAGTTGAATGAATGGATAAAACTCCTTTTTTCCATAAATATATATAATAGGTGAGGAAGGCCAATAATGATAAAGTGGACAAGATCCACAAGCAGGAAACTTAACTAATCACTATATTCTTTGCATGACTTTCCCCATGCATGATTTGTGTGTGTTAGGCTCAAAGGGGTGGTCATAGGGGGGCTAGAGCCCCCAATTTTTTTGGGGGCAATTTTTGCATCCATTTTTGGAAGTCTTTGACACACTGTTTTTACTTTAGTGGTCTTGTGGCACGTGGTGGTTCATCCCATGAATTTTGTAATTCTAGTTAAGGAAATAAAATTGTATTATAATACAGGGTTAATAGATTGGGGGTTCATGGATGTCGTGAGGTATGCATATTCTATTGTAACATTGTAAATATAATAATATATTGAAAAGTATTTTTGGTTTTCTCGATTTTGGGTTTCTAGGGTAAAATATTTATGTTGATGTGTGTGTGCCATTACATCTTTTATGTTTTTATTAAGAATCTATTTGTAGCAATTAACCATGTAGGGTTAAAATCTACATGAATCAACCCCAACCAAAGTTGGTCACTCCACCAAAGATCAACACCAAGTTGGTATATACATTAATAAGCCGCCTTCAACAATTACACTTGCATAAAAAAAATGTACAAGAGATAATGAGATGGCCTCCTAATATCTCCCCCACATCAAGCACTCCAAGTAGTACTATGGTTTCCAAATGCCACGAAAACGTAGCTTCACTTTTCTTGTTAGGGAAAACCTAATCTTGAATCCTTCCTTGCATCAACACAAGAACACTAATGCATTAGACAAGAATGAAAAGTAGAATGAAAGAGACAAGTTCACTATAGCTCCCACATATTTAATGATGCTATGATGAATGAATGGATAAAACCCTCTTCTCCATTAATATATGCAGCAGGTGAGGAAGGCCAACAATGATAAAGTGGACAAGTTCCATCAACAATAAACCTAACTAATTACTATATAAACCCTTATGTGAAACACTTAAACTCTAAGGTGGCACATGTCAAACTCTAAGCTAAGCACATCCATCAAGCAAGGATTCCACGGTGAGCACTCCACAAGATAAGGTCTGCCATTCCTCTTCCAATTGTATTTGAATCTCCAATGCTACCTCCTAAGCCATGTGTTCCATTGGGTGCACCACACCTCTGTGAATGCTCCTTAACCCAATCATTCTTAAGTAAATCACAAGTCTCCATGTAATAAACCAAGTGGTCTTATGCTAAATAGTGATCAACATCATCCTCTTGAATGCCCCAACACACCTCCAAATGGGTTATCCCCATAAGTAAGAAAACAAGTCCTCCATGTGTGTCTCATGAAGAATATTGCCATGCCACATAGGAAACCAACCTCTTAAGAAAGTCTGCTACATAAGCATCAAGTCAAGGTCTAGTAGTCCAAGAGTAAGCTATCTCTTATGTGTATGTCCACTATGGTACAACTATAGGTAGTCATCATACCATGCACAACACATCATATGAAACACCCTCAAGCACGATGTAAACACTTTAGGAGTAACTCCAAAATCTAACAACTATTATTTTCAGCTAATAAATTACCATCTTGTCACTATGTTTTTTGATTGTAGACTACATGTTTTTGCAAGAAATCCATTGGAGAAACCATAAGGGTACTTGATTTTTCTAGTTGTGTTTTGGGTAATACTCTTATGAGTTTTCCCATTTGTCATACCTTTAAAAATTGATTGTTTTGTCTAAGTTTTCCTTTTTTGTGTTATAGTGGGTTCACCTAAATCTTGTGATGTCTAAATTAATGCAAAATATGATGCAATATTTGTCAACATGCATTGTTACCTTGTTAGAGTTGCTAATGCATTTCAAGTGAACACTTCCTTATCATTGAGGCACATTATGAACATTGCAATTTAGTTTTATACATTGTGTTTTTAAAATAAGTGAAGTGTCACTCAAAACACATTTTTTAATATTTTTTTTAACAAAGTTGGTTAGTGTGATATCTATTTCAAAAAGAAAAGGATCAAGCTCCCATTATAGGGAGGGTTTAAAGAGAAGCAGACTTAAAGGGATAAAAGCGGGAGCGCAGTCCCGATTACCAATAGCCTTGTTTCCAAAGTTTTCAGAATTTCCTACTACGTTTTTAGCATACTGCCTTACAAACTGAAAAAGCAGAGAGACAAATTTACATTGCATAATGGAAAAGGATTCTTATATGCCAACTGAAGATCCTTCTTTGAATTATGAGATCTTCTAGATATTGATCAGAGCATTTGTTGCTGTGCTGTGCCCTTATTGTGCGCTTGATGTGACCTTGTTGTTCCCTTGTTGTTCCTTTGCTGTTCCCTTGCTGTGCCCTTGTTGTTCCTTTGATGCATCCTTATTATGCCCTTTTTGTTCCTTTTCTGTGCCCTTGTTGTTAGCTTGCTATACAATCGGGGTTTTCCATTGAAATGAGAAGAGTGCCACAATGTATATTATTTAAAGACAGGGAGCCCGTATATTGGAGAGTCACAGGAAGGAGGAGAGTTGAGATAATAATCCAAGAGAGGTTGGTTTGTATCTTGTTTATGCAAGAAAATATTCGGTTTCCAGGCTTGTTAAGGATGTCGCCGATTTTGGGAGAGATTCCTTCCTGTATGCTTGACTTATGATAGATTTTCTTAATCACGGGATTGGTATTTTGACAAGCTCTCTTTCTACACTGGCCTATCCCATTGTTCTGTCGACTGCCTTGTTTGCTTGATTGTCTACAGTTTTATTGTTATTCCTTAAGATGTGATAATAGGTAATTTTCCCAATCTACTTTGCGTATTGATTTACTCTTTCTAGAATATGACACAGGGCTGCATTTTTTAAAATATTGCCATTGACCATTGCCTGTATAATGATCAATGAGTCTCCAAATATTTTTGGGTTCAATATACTTCTTTCTTTTAATATTTTGACCCCAAGGAGAAGCCCATAAGCTTCCGCTCTGTTATTTGACATAGTGCCTAATCCCCATTCATACAATATGGTGTTTCTCTTATTGCTAGTGAGTATAATTCCTTCAACCCTTGCTTTGCCAAGATTCTTTTTCGAATCCCCATCGAAGAAGAGACAGGGTCTGTTGATTGAGCTAATCCAGTTCTGGAATTCTTCTTCTATCAACCTTATTTTCCACTTAGGTTTTCCCTTTCTGGGCATGAGCATTGCTGCAAAATTGGGCCTACTACTTGCAAAGATTTCCCACTCTATTTCTTCTACTTGAAGCTGCACCTAATTAAATCCTTTTGTTCCTTTAGCAGAATATAATTCAGAGACCTTCCCCCATGTTTTGGATATTACCCTTTCCATTGTTGGCTTTTTACTCTTGAAAATTTTGTTGTTTCTGGCTAACCAGATCTTCCAGCATAAAAACGAGGGAATGTTGGTCCAATACCTTTGCACAATGCTTTTATCTTGACAGAGTAAGGATAATTAGTTTTCCAATTAGCCAGAAACTCATTGAGTGGGATGGTGTAGTTTATATTTTCTTTTAGTGGAGAGACCACACCCTTCCAATATTCTTTGGTGAAGTTCCATTCTATGAACAAGCGCTGAATGGTTTCCTCCTCTTGTAGACAGAATGGACACTGAGAGGGCCCATAAATTCCTCTTTTTTTCAAGTCCTCTGTAGTGAGGATTTTGCTATTTAGAAGGGTCTAAATGAATATTTTAATTTTAGGTAAGCTTTGAACTCCAAGAAATTTTCCAAAGGTGCCGATCTTGCTACCCTTGTTGTTCTTGAAGCAATTCATATCTCAATTTGACAGTATATTCCCCTCCTGAAGGAGTCCAAATGTGTGCATCTTATTTCCTTCGCTCTAGTGGGGCTGCACCTTTTAGCAGGGAAGTCAAAGTATCCTATTTATTTTTTAATTCCTGTGGTAGATTAGGAGTTTTCCATTGTTTCCAGGTTCCCTCAGAGTCCCACTGTGATATTTTCCCTAGGTTGGAGAGGCCCTTTGAAGTCATCCAGTTCCTCAGTCTTAAAATTTATTGATTGTTACTTGATGGGTCACCTCCCATTATTTAGTCCTTCCATAAATAATTTTTTTTTCCATTGCCCAAAATTCTTGAGATTTTGTTTTTGATCAGTGGTAGCACCTTGACAATGAGCTTCCAGATTTGAGCACAAGGTCTAAGAGGTGCATTCCTGTTCTGGATGGAGATCCTTGGAGCACTTAAGTATTTTGACTCTAAAGCGTGCTTCCACCAACTTCTTTCCCCAGTAATGAATCTCCAAGAAATCTTGGATCCAAGTGTCATATTCATCAAACCAGGTATTCTAACAGAGATACCTCCATTCTTATATTGCGTCATTAGTTGACTCCATTTGATTAAATTGAATTTATTGGTTTCTGTTTTGCCTCCTTGCCATAGAAATCCTCTAATTATAATTTCTATTTGCTTATTTATGATTGCAGGGGCAGAGATCATGGCAAACTGATAGAGGGGAAGGGAAGAGAGAATGGATTTAATGAGGATGACTCTGCTCGCTTGATTCAACCAAATCATTTGCCAAGAATGGATCTTATTTTTCATCTTCTAAGTGTATTTATTCCAGATCTCAGTTTTCAGATTTTTCTTATTAATTGGCAGCCCAAGATATTGGAAGTGGTTCTAGTTGGCTTGGAAAGGTATTTCTAAAATTTGAGACATTATTTGAAGTATCTGGTGAGGATTTTTCCAACCAAAGATGCAACTTTTGTCATTTTGCACTAGTCCTCCAGAGACCTCCATAAAGTTATCAAGGGATGTCTTGAATCTTCTTGCAACTACACATGATGCTCCTCCCATAAGAAGGGTATCATCCGCAAATAGCAAGTGATTTATAATTTTATCCCCTTTGCTTATTGACATACTAGTCAAGGTGTGGTTTCTTCCGCAGTGCTCTAACTTTCTGCTCAGAGAATCAACCGTCACGATATAAAGGAAAGGGGACAAGGGGCAACGTTGTCTTAGTCCCCTTGTACTTTGGAAAAATTTGCATGGTCTTCCATTAACTATAGGAGTGATCCAAGGGCCATTAGTGCAAGATTTTATGATGTCAATGAACTCAACTGAAAAGCCAAATTTTTGTAAGACTACTGATAGAAAGGACAAATTTACTCTATTGAATGCACTTTCCATATCCATTTTCAAAATGAATCCTTGTTCTTTGCGCGCAATGCTGGAATGTAAAGCCTCTTGTACTAGAATTATATTATCTACTATCTCTCTGCAAGGGATGAAGCCACCTCGATTTTTTGTGATTAGGGAATGAAGAAGGGGTTTAATGCGACTTGCTAGGATTTTTGATATTATTTTGTAAGAGGCATTACAAAGGGATATTAGTCAAAATCTACTTAGGGAGGAGGGGCAAGCATTTTTAGGAATAAGACCTAGGTAGGTAGAGTTTGTGAATGCTCCCATATTTTTTTTTTTTTAAACATATCAATTTTTTTTTTAATCAATTACCAATAGGAGTGGTAGAATGAGATGGAGAAAGCATCCGGTCCTGGAGATTTATCCTGATGGAGAATCCGAATGGCTGCCATTACCTCTCCTTCTATGACTTCTTTGGTTACCTCATTATTATTTTCCTCATTTATTGTATGTGGGATGTGTTTTAGGAATTCTTTCACCTCTACTTGCCCATTTTCTGCTGTTAGCAGATATTTGTAGTGATTGTGCACCTCTTTCTTTATATCTTCATTTTCTCAAATCTCAATGCCTCCCTCTTCTATTATTTTTTCAATGTTATTTTTTATCAATCTAGTTTTTTTCTAAATTATAGAAGTAAGTTGTGTTCTTGTTCGCTGCTTGGATCCACAATTGTTTGGACTTTAACCTACAAAACTCTTCTTCTTTCCTATTATTTCTGTATTTCTCCCAATGGAACTCTTTCTCCCTTATATGATTTTCTTTTATCCTCCATATTTTCCAGTTTCTCTTGAGTTTTTTCCAATTCTTTTTGCAACTTCTCCTTTTCCTTTTGTGGTTCCTTGTAACTTATTTTTTCTCACTGCTTAAGGCTTGTTTTGACACTCTTCAATTTAGTTTCCCATATGAAGCTGGGTGAGCCATTTATTTTCTGCTTCCAGGATTTTATGATTAACTTCTTTGTCTCTTCATTTCTGTTCCATTATTGATTATACCTGAATGGGAGAGGCCCAAAGTTTTCAGAGGAGCCCAAAACTAGAGCCACTAGTTTATGATCTAAGGCTGCTTAGGGAATGATCTTGGAGATACCAAACTGTAGTTAGATACTATGATGTCCTTAATTAAAATTCTGTCCAACCTTTCCTTTATATTATCCTTGCCTATCCTCTTATTATCCCAAGTGTACTTTCCATTTCTGGGAGGGATATCAAGTAAATTGCAGCTCTCAATGAGCTCTTCAAGAGTGTCACAAGAGGGATCTGAATGGAAATAACCCCCTCTTTTTTCATCAGCATTTAGCATCAGATTTAGATCTCCTCCAAGAACGAGATTTTCTTCTTTTTCAAGCAGAATATTTTCTTTCAGTGATTTCCAACATATTTTCGTATCTTTATAATGGTTTGGGGCATAGACATTATAAATGATGATTTGGCTTTCTGTAATTTTATTTTTTAACTTGGTCTTTATCCAGTGTGAATCCATTCTCTGATTCTATAGTTCCCACTTACCTTTATGCCAGATTGTAATGATTCCTCCTGATGCCCCAATGGCGGACAAGGCTATTCCTTCATAGTTTTTTATTTTTTGAATGATGTTTTCCATTTCTTTACTATTGTTTTTGGTCTCCTAGATCATTAGGGTATTTGGTTTTTCCCTTGTTACAAGATCCCTTATTATGTTTATTTTGGAGGGGTGTTCCAAGAGGCTAATATCATTATTTATTTTGATTTGTTACCAATGGACCTTTCCCTCGATGGTTCTGTTGGACTTTCTCTTTTCTTCTAGTTCCTTTTTCGAGATAGATTTCCATGGGTTGTTGAGTGCCTAGGTCAAGCTCTTTTTCTATTGCTTCATCTCTTAGTTCCTTGTTTGATTTTATTCCTTGTTTCTTGGTGTTATCAACTAATTCCAATGATTCTTTTGAATTATTTCTGGTGAGAATACTCTCCAAGGAAGGGGGGGGGGAGGGGAGGACTAGGAGGGAAGGGAGGGGCAACAAAAAGTGGAGGACCAGAGAATGCAAAGATGGGGGGGAGGAGGGCCAGGGAGGAGAAGAGTAGCCATCAGGGGCCGTAGGAGGAGGGTCAGAGGGGAGCATGGGGGGATGGAGGAGGGTCAGAGGGGATTTTAATAGGATCAAAGGGATTCGAGCCAAAGAGAGAAGTAGATTCAGGGAGGAGGGAGGAGGAAGGGAGGGGGATCTTTGAGGGAGGGGATGAGGGTGCTGGAGTAGAAGGATAGGGGCATGAGAGGTTTTATTTGTTGTCTTTTTTTTTTACTTGCTCCCATTTTTAATCTTGTGCTTCTTCATTTTTATTTGATTGTTCTTCTTTCTTACTACATCTATTTGTGAAATTTTCGTATTCATGACATACCTTGCACTTGAAGGGTATTTTCATGTAATCCAACTTCTGCATGTGTGTCCAGTTGTCTACTTTGAGCTTGATAGCCTCAGGGAGTCCTTCTCATAAGTCCACTTCAATGAAAATCCTTGCACAATCCTGCATGTTGTATTTTGGCTCGCTCTTGTCGATATATTTTTCGTCTGCATTTCCAATAGTTTTGACATATTAATCTCCCCAACAATGCAATGGAAGACGTGGTAGAAGAACCTGGACCAAGACCGCGTTCGGGACGTCCAGCTTAGGATCAAAGTCTAGGGTCCACCTATTCAGGTATAGTCCTCTTGTATCCATAAAATAGGGTCCATTTCGGAAGATAATGTCTCTTTCTTCCTTTGTTTTGAAGTGGAAGGTGAAGTATCCCCTTCCACAAAATCTGATAACTATTTTCCCTTGTGTCACTTGAGACCAGTTTCTCTCTACCCACTTCTGAACTGTTTTTGGTGATGGCCACAGTCCTGTGAACTGTCGAACGAGACCTTTTTCTGATAATGAGAGGGCAGCTCTACGAGGGAGTGTTGGAGGCAGAGCAATCTCTGGGATTCTATCAAGTTTCTTCACAAATTTTGAAACAGAAAGGTGTGATCGCGGAGGTCCCATTGAGGAGACCAGAGAGGCAGACACGATTTATGATGTGTCATGAGGGGCCTGCGTATCGATTTGAGGTTTTTTTATCATTAGGAGGGGCATCAGGAAGTGGTTCCCCACCCAGAATGGACTCCAGGGGGGCATGGAGGTGGAGGGCTGAGGCAAAGGTTGAGTCTAGACCCCAACGGCATAGGTCAAGCAGTGCACACACTTTTTTTTCTTTAATGTTATTGATTGTAAACAAAGAGACCATCACTCAAAACACAATTGATCAAATAATTCTTCATACATTAAAAATTAGAAGTGATGAACTTACTTTGCATTGATGCTTACATCATATTGTGAGGAATCATTTGTACCTGTGTTTGTGTCATATTTCTTTAATTCAGATCCTACCCTTGCATTGTTATTTGTGGTGCCTAGCATCTCTTGTTGGTTATTGCATTTATATTAATGTGGGGGTTTCCATTCACTTCTATGATGATGTTTAAATTTATGATACATTTTAGCATCTTTATTTGTATTATTGTTTACATTTGATGTTTACGTTCATTAAGCTTTTGCATTGAATTTATATTCATTTTGCATCGAATTATGTCTAATAAATATCATATATAATTTGTAAAAAAAACTAATGTTGCATTAAGATTTTCACGACATATGTCTTTGTGTCTATTGTTTAATTTGTATCTGTAATACTTTATTTTTTTTAACATATTTAGTTAATGTTTGGTAGTGTCTCTTTTATTTATGTTATTTTTAGTATTGTTGCACATCTATTAATTAATGTATACTTGTAAAATTGTAGTTATTATTATTATCATTATTTTTGTTTAATTAAATATGAAGGACCTATTAATTTTAATATTTCAGAATATATGAACAATTCACATTTTGGGATTGAAGCGATGAACTCAGAGAGAGGAGATAGGTTTAAGTTTTCTGAGGAAAACTTCATTGGAAACGACAAAGGTTAACAACTGGAGTACGCATGGCAACAGTTGGAAGATAGATGAAAACACTTGTTTAACACCCATCATTTTTAATCGACCTCCTAGGAGATAGTGCTGCCTCTGTTCGTAGTAGGAAATACTCCCAACAATGGTGAATTATCCCCTAGTGTTTACCTGCACAAGCCCGTTTTCCCCTTTCAATGCTTGGTGCCAAGGTGACTGCTACAGTTGCAGAGGGGGTTAATGTTACTATTTTACTGTTCACACAAAAACCATGGTAAAACCATCTAAATATGTTGATTTGGAGCCAGAGGATGAAGAAATACTCTCAGTTTGGGGTCTGGAGCCAACTAAGAAATATTTGGCCAAGGTAATTTCTTCCATCTAGATCACCATGTTGAAATTTGAAACAAGAAACAATGAAATTGGCATCCAGAAAAAACATGAAAACACACACACTAGTGTGGGGCCACATGTCATGTAGTGATGGGTCCTAGCGATACATTAGTGTGCAATTCAATTTATTTAATAAATTGAAAATGTGTCTAATTTAATTATCCCTTAATTAAATTGGACAATAACTTGTAATCTTATCTCATAAACACTTGTAATAGTTAAATAAGTGTGATAGACTCAGTTAGCTCATGAATTTCGAGTTGAGGGTAGTTGGTGAGGCATGCAAAGTGGTTCTATGTGTTTTATAGTTCAAGTTGCAGTTAGTGCATTAGTTTAATGCATGAGAAATTAGTTAACTCAGTTAAGTGAGTTAAAGTTAGTCTAAATAGTTGTAACTGATTGTCGCACTGGTGAGAGATCAAGTGAATTAAATCAGATTTACATCACATGTAGTGATATGTCATGCAACCACTGATTTCCTATTAATAGTTGTATGCATGTCAGTTCCAGTGGAGACCCAATTGAGACAAAGGGTAAAGGGAAGTTGACTATCAGTTGTATTATTAACAAACTGCCTGGATGCAGTTAAAACACCACATGATTGCCCATGATACTTGTGCAATTGAGAAAGGTTGGAATTCCTAAGGAATAGGGATTTCGTTCCTCATGAATTGCATGAGAAGGCAGGCGGAAGATAGGCTGAGAATTGGCTAAGTGTCGACCGATTTTGTCTAGATCAATGTGAGACGATTAGCAGAGTGCAAGAGACCCTTGTGAGAAGAGTGCGTTGTAATTGTTTCATGATTCCTTGATTGAATATACAATAGAAGATAGAGGTGTTTTGAGCAGCAAGCTTTCCCTGGGAAAATATCTATGTTGTGGTTTGATTTTCTTCTTTCTTTACTTGTTGTGATTGGTGATTGTGTTTATTTTCCACAATTTATTTGTAGGAGGATTCAATATCTAGCTTTAGTACATTGCTTGATTGGATTGAATATATTGATATACATATGTTTGTATAATTTCTACATGGTATTAGAGCATAGGAAATCACTATAGTGAACAAAAAATTGAGTTTGTGACTGAATATAATTTGAATTTGCAAAAGTATTCTTGGTGCGACAGGCAGATCAGGATCGAAATGGCTTTCAATGGCTTGAGATTGGAGTATGCACTTGAGGGAAGTTCCAATTAGATTGCATGGAAAGACATTATGGAGGAAATAATGGAGGATAATGGGTTGAAAGAATTCATTGATAATGACAATCCCAAACCCGCTGCAGCAGATGCCGCAAATCTTGGTTCTTGGTAAAAGAAGGTTGCAAAGGAGAGGAGGATCTTATTGGAGGGAGTACGAGACCACATCGACTCAAGTATCCATGGAAAAGTGAAACCATATGCAATGTGGAAAGCTTTGACAGATCTATTTCAGAGCAGCAGTGATCATAGAAAATTGGTACTGAAGGAAAAGCTCAGGAAAATAAAAATGGAGAAAGGCGACACCATTCCAAAATATTTAACAAAGTTTGTCCAATGTCAGGATGAGCTTGGGAGCATCGGAATTACTGTCGTGGATGATGACTTGGTGAGCCTAGCTCTTCTAGGAATTCCCAAGAGTTGGCATAGTTATCAAGACACTATCAATGGGAGGGAGAAGCTGCCTGATTGGGAACGACTTTGGTTAGATTTGGTGCAAGAAGAATTCAGGCAGAATATCAGGGATGGATCTTCATCTAAGATAGATGATGAAGAAAATTGCGCCTTGCCTGGTAAGGTGAAGAAGGGGAAGGGAAATAAATCCTATTCCAAATATGAGACCGGTAAATAAGGCAAGGAGTGTGACATGTCCAGAGTGAAATGTTTTCACTGTCATGAGCATGGAAATTATGCCACTAATTGTCCACAAAAGAAGAAGAACAAGATGGCTTCATGATTTGCAGTTGGTGAGGCTTTGGCCTCGCAATTAAGTTGGATTTCTCACTCATCGCATGCATGGTGTCAAGTGCGATGGGATCAGTGTGGTACTTGGATAGTGGTGCATATTTCCACATGATGAGAGACAAAGAAATTTTCAGTAGCTTGGTGGAGAAGGACATCCAGATGCATATCGAAATGGGTGATGATGGGCAGTACAATGCTACTGAGATTGGTATAGTTACCTTCCAGAGACAGCAAGGTAAACCCTTCTTATTAAAATATGTAATGCATGTACCAGGCTTGAAAAAGAATTTAGTTTCAGTCGCAATGTTGGAGGATAGAGGTTATGATGTGGTTTGCTGTGAAGGGAAAGCTTTCCTTCGACACAAATCCACAAGAAAAGCCAAGAAGATTGGGATTCGTGTGAAGAATCTCTATAAACTTGTTGTAGAGCACTGCGCAACATTGATGGGTAAGGCAAACAAAGTGGTGAGTCGGGATGAGGGTGAGTTATGGCACAAGATTTTGGGCCATCTAAACCTTTGAAGGTCATGCAACAGATTTCTACGGGGCTCCCAAAGGGTACTCTTTCACATATAGACACATGCAATGGATGTACCATGGGGAAGTCTGAGAAAGCCATGTGATTGTCCCTTGAGGGGGAGCTTGATTTGCATGCAGATGAGGAACTCTTAGTTTCAAAGGATGAACCTCAAGATGTGAAGCAGCCACATGTGGAGGATCATGGAGTGGGAGAAACCACTCATGCAGATACCTTGAGGAGGGGGAAATTTCAAGCTAGATGGGCATAGGGAGTACATGCAGCTATACCTCCAGGTGTGAGGTGGGGCGATGTCAAAAATTAATCCCAAGAAGAAATTTGGGCAGGGTCCGAGAGATGGTGTGTCTCATGGATCGAACCTGCCTATGAGGAACCCACAGTACATCATTAGTAGGATTGGTTAGATTGATGCAGTAAAATGTCAGGAAGACATAAATTAGAGTGACAAGTGTCAGATACTGGAGCGAAGATCAGAGTTAGTAGCAGTGCAGAATGCATGGATGCATATGTCAACATCGCAGAGAGTCCAGTAGACATGTGCAGTAGCTAGTAGCAGTCAAAAGACTCAGATGATAGATGGATTATACTGATTCAGTTGTTTGGAGTCTATTCAGTTTTATAAATGTTGCATGCAAGAGTTGTATGTGAGAACAACACTAGAGAAGTGTTGAATGAAAAAGTTGCATGTGTGAAAAACACTAGAGAAGTGTTGCATGCAAGAGTTGCATGTCACATGCAAGAGTTAAATGTTGCATGCAAGAGGTGCATGTGTGCATTCACGAACATTCCAAGGTACTGGATCGGGACAGATTGATTCCTTTCTTGTTGATAGGGAGTGTTGAAATTTGCAACAAGAAACAATGAAATTGGCATCTAGAAACAACATGACAGCACACACACACTAGTGTGGGACCACAAGTCATGTAGTGATGGGTCCTAGCGATACATTAGTGTGAAATTCAATTTATTTAATAAATTGAAAATGTGTCTAATTAAATTGGACAATAAATTGTAATCTTATCTCATAAACAGTTGTAATATTTAACTGAGTGTGATAGACTCAGTTAGCTCATTAATTTCGAGTTGAGGGTGGTTGGTGAGACATGCAGAGTGACTCTATGCATTTTAGAGTTCAAGTTGAAGTTAGTGCATTAGTTTAATACATGAGAAACCAGTTAACTCAGTTAAGTGAGTTAAAGTCAGTCTAACTAGTTGTAGCTGATTATCGCACTAGTGAGAGATCAAGTGAATTAAATCAGATTTAATTCACATGCAGTGATCTTTCATTCAACTGATTATTTACTATTAATAGCTGCATGCATGTCAGTTCCAGTGGAGACCTAGTTGAGACAAAGGTTAAAGGGAAGTTGACTATTATTTGTATTATTAGCAAACTGCCCAGATGTAGTTAAAACATCACATGATTTCCCTTGATACTTGCGCAGTTGAGAAAGGCTGAAATTCCTAAGGAATAGGGATTGCATTCCTCATGAATTATGTGAGAAATGTAGGCTGAAGATAGGTTTAGAATTGGCTAAGTGTCGGCCGATTTTGTCTGGATCAATGTGAGATTATTAGCAAAGTGTAGGAGAATCTTGTGAGAAGAGTGCATTGTAATTGTTTCATGGTTCCTTGGTTGAATATAAAATAGAAGATAGAGGGGTTTTGAGTAGCAAGCTTTCCTCGGGAAAATATCTGTGTTGTGGTTTGATTTTATTCTTTCTTTACTTGTTGTGATTGGCGATCGTGTTTATTTTCTGCAATTGATTTGTAGAAGGATTCAATATCTATCTTTAGTAAATTACTTGATTGGATTGAATCTATTGATATATATATGTTTGTATAATTTCTACACACTAGGTGGTAGAAGGGGAGATAAAATGATTGAGATTATACTAGCAGGCAATTTAGGGTTTTTGGGAGAACGGAAAACTGCTGGTCTAAGGACGGATGCTTGGGGCACTGACACTAGCCTTCAGGAAGGTTAGGTGCTAGCGAAGGTTGTGGCGGTTCAGTTAAAAGCGGTTAAGGTGGAACGACAAGTAAGTACAAACAATCTACAGTTTTCTCCAGCATCTGGCGTATTTTTGGGTGGTTTGGAGGACCTTGTCATTAGTAGCAGTTTGAGAAGGAATGAGGGATTGAAGGCAGTTTTGGCCATGAAACAATGGTCAAAGGAGCTGGTAGCAGGGCGGATTTTAAACAATGCCACTGCTTGTTGGGTTTTTGACGACCCTCAGGTAAATGAGAAGCCATTTTTAATGCAACCTCATAATATGGAAGCGGTCTAGGGAGAGGGAACATATCAGGAAAAGGATGGAACTGTTAGCTTCCCATTTGACACATAAGAGAAGGAGTAAACAAGTGGACCTTTTTTTATTTTATGGGTTTTCAACACTAATATACTTCCTGTATATAATGCCTAGAATGTCGGGGATAAAACCCAAAAATTTGTTTTAGAACAAGAAGGGAAGATTCTGGAACCATGGGTTTCAATAACCTAGAACAATCAGGTGGAGTGGCTAGGGCCGCTTGTAGAGGAGGAAGAGCATGGTCGGGAGGGGTAGTCTTTTACAGAATCGACTGAGATCGACTGACAGGCTGGGTTGAAGAGAAAGAAAGGGAAGGTAATTAAGAAAAAAAATGAATTTCCAAATTTGGTATTGGGGGTTGACATCCAGATAGACAGGGCCATGGAAACCTCAGAGTTCATACTGGTGGGAAGAGTAAGAGGGAAATTATATTCGAAAAAATACACCGCAGAGTGGATAGGGAAATCCTAGTGTGGGGCGTCAGAAAAATTGAATGAGGTGATCACCTTGGCCAAGGGCTGGTTCATGGTCTTTTTCAATCAGGGTGAAACCCTAGAATGGGTTCTGAACCGAAACTGGTGTTTTGGTGTAGCGCCAATTCTCTTTAAGAAGTGGACACTAGTATTTGATGCACATAGAGAAAATGTGGAAGAGATTCTGGTATGGGTGCGCTTGCCCGCTTTACCTCCACATCTATGGACAAAGGATATGTTCAGAGCAATTGGAATTTTTTTGGGCCTCTATCTGGAGGCAAAAATGTTGTTAAGGAAACAAAATGCAGGACCCCGGCTGAAATTTTGGTAAGATTGGACCCAAGGGAGGGTTTAGTGGAAAAAATTCAGCTCCAGCTCAAGGGGTACTCTTATTGTCAACTTATTAATTATGAGCATCTTCCCTTTAGATGCCATATATGTCATAAAAATGATCACTTTGCTCTAGATTTCCCACTGGGATATAGAAGGAGAAGAAGGCACATTGGTGTCATGGGGAAAGAGGGTCAAACACAATTCTAAGAGGAGGTGAATGTACAGATGGAAGGGGTTGAATTTCACCAGGATAGGGATCAGGCGCCCTAGAAGATCATCTCTTTCAACTGGAGATTCAGCACATGCCTGAATAGGACTATACACAAGAAGCCCAGGAGGAGATGCAGACAATTGAAATGAAGCCACCCTCTGTGGGTATTGTTTCTTCTCCCATATCCTTTATACATGAATCTCCCCATTATTTGATACATATTTTTCCTAGGCCAGTTCCCTCCAGGCCACCGTTGAATGAGATACCATGTATTGGTAGTTTGTCACTTGCAATGGACAATATTTTCATATCTATCCCTAATCTATCCCTTGAGAAAATCCCTTATAATATTCATCCACAGGACAAAATGACTTTGTATTTTGACCCCATTGGAGGGTTGGGAAGCCTCCCAGAATCCACCATGCCTTGGAAATCTAGGGGAAGGAAGACCGACTTGTCTAAGGCACAACTAAAAGAAAAATTAGATATAACCAATGGAAAAAAAGTATCCCTTAAAGGGGCGCTTAGAGCAATGCATGCCCCTGCCATTGTTTCTAAATGATTATGCTATCCTTCAACTACTGAGGTTTTGCTAGCAACCAGAAAAAGCTAGCTTTAAAGGATCTCTTCCAAAAATACTGCCCTGATATCATCATGTTTTAATAAACTATTAGCCCTGGTGAAGCAGTGATGATGTCCCTAAAGAAAATGATGCTAGGGTGGAATTTTGTGACTGTTGATGCAAAAGGTAGATCTGGGGGTCTAGCCATAGGTCTCAAAGCTAGTTGCTTGAAACTAAAAAACTCTTGGGATTCCGAAATGGTTCTGGGAGCTGAGGTTTACTCTACTGAATTATGCTCTAATATCTCACTAGTCAATATTTATGGTCTGTGTGAGGACATGATACTGTTCTGGAACAATCTTTTCTCAAAATCCTTTATGAAAGCCCCACAATCTGGTGGTGGGGGTTGACCTCAATTTTTCCCTGGGCTTATCTGAGACTTGGGGTCCTCATGCACAAGTTGACCCTCTATCCGAATTTTTCTTAAATAAGATTCATTCTAGGCATCTTATAGACTTAAATATGATAAAATTTACCTCAACATGGAGAAATAGAAGAGTGGGGGATGCTAGGGTGGCTAAGAGACTGGACTGCTTCCTATTAAATGAGGAATTTATTAATCAAACTTATGATTTCAGGCAATGGGTAGGTTCAGAGGCGAATCAGATCACTTTCCGATTCTGTTGGAGCTAAAAGGTCTTGAAAAGAAGCCGAGATATCCCTTTAAGTTTAATACTTGTTGGCTTAAAGAACCTAGTTTCATTAGATTAGTACATGACTTCTGGAGGCCATTGGATCATTCCCAAATTTATCCCCTGCACAACAATTTAGGGGAAATTTAAAAAGATTGAAATTGGAAACTATTAATTGTGCTAAATAGAAAAGGATAAGGGAAGAAGCTGAGCTTAGGCATATAGGGGAGGAATTGGAAGGTTTGGAAAGCTTGGAAGAAGATGGATATGAGACAGAGTAGAAGCAGGAAAGGATAAAACTATTGGAGAGGGGAAGGAGGAAGATACTAAATGACATAGAAGAAAAACAAAGAATCGAAAGTCGAGCTATTTGGCTTTCAACTGGGGATGAAAACACTAAATTTTTTTAGAACTATGCAAATGGGAGAAAAAACACCAATACCATATGGGAAATGAAGAGGATTGATGGAGGCAAGGAAAAATATTTCAATGAGATGGATTCTTTTGGAAGAGAGCACTTCAAAAAATTATTCAAATCACTAGAGGAAGAAAAAATTGCTGAGGTTATACGAGTGGCCCAACTCTTTCCTAGGTATGCAAAGGAGGATGAAAATGAGATGCTAATGTATCTTATAATGAAAATTGAAGTAGAAGGTGTTATCAAATCCATGAAAAAATATAAGAGGCTAGGGCCTGATGGCTAGACTGTGTAATTCTACCTAGTTTTATTTTATCTTATTGGGGAAGAGATGGCAGGGGTGGTGGAAGAGTCAAGGAGTATGGGTTTCATCTATAAGCCTTTCAACATAATTTTTCTGGCTTTAATTCCAAAATCAGATGACCCGGTTTCATTCGAGGAATTCAAACCTATTTCCCTTTGTAACTACATTTACAAAATCATTGCCAAAGTTATAGCAAATTGTTTGAAGGCAATCCTATCAAGTAAAATTTCAAAGGAACAATTTGGGTTTCTTGATGGTAGACAGATCCATGAAGAAATTGGTGTTTCCAAAGAAACGATGCACAATATGAAGAAGACAAAGAAGAAAGGCTTGGTAGTAAAAATTGATCTATCAAAGGCATATGTTAGGATTAGATGCTTATACCTGAGGCTTTTGATGACTCACCTGGGTATCAGTATTGGTTTCATCAATTGGATTATGGAATGTATCTCAAACGTGTCTTTTTCTGTGCTCATTAATGGGGCTACCTCTCCTTTATTTCATAGTCAGATAGGGCTTAGACAAGGCTGTCCCATTTCTCCTCTCTTGTTCTTACTGGTAGCATAAGGCCTAATTCAGCTACTTCTATCAGCCAAAGAAAGAGGTGATTTAAAAGGAATATAAGTAGCAACAAATCTATTCATTACTCACTTTCTCATTGTGGATGACATACTGCTCTTCAACAATGGATCTAGGGATGATTTTAAACATATTAAGACCTCCTTGGATTTGTTTCTTAAGGATACAATAATGTGCATAAATACTCATAAATCCTCTATAGTATATGAAGGACTCTCGGTTATTGAGATAGAAATAATTACCACATTCCTACCCTTTGAAGCAACTCCTATGGGGGATAGTTTAAAATATTTGGGTTTCCATTTAAAACCTGACTCTTATAGAAAACATGATTGGAACTAGTTGTTGGAAAAAATACAGAATCAAATTAAGTTATGGAGCTTTAAATGGTTGTCGAGAGCTGGAAGAGTGATCCTTATTAAATCCATCCTTATGGAAATTCCTGTATATTGGATTTCTCTCACCTAGGTCCCAAAAGGTATATTATCCAAAATTAGGAAACCTTGTAGGCATTTTCTTTGGGCTGGAGCAAAGGAGGATGTTGTTCTCCCCTTGGTGGCGTGGGACAAAATAACTCGCCCAAAGGAATGGGGAGGATGGGGTATAAAATACATACAATCCTTTGCAACCTCATTAGCAACAACATCTGGGTGGAGGCTTCTGTCAATGGATAATTTATTGACAAAAGTTGTAAGAAGGAAATATATCAATCCAGTCCCCATTGAAGATTGGATTTGCATGGTTGGGAAAATTTATGCTAATGAACCATTAATAAGGAAGGAAACTATAAACTCTTTCAATTTAGTGGAAGAAGGTCTTGCTTGGCAGGTAGGTATTGGGGAAAATATCTGAGTGGGCATAGATCCTTGGGTGGGAAGCAATGAGGCCTTTGCCCTTTCAAGAGAGATCTTGGCTCATCTAAATTCCCAAGGCTTGATATTTTTGAATTAGTTTGAAAAGGTAGAATAACAACAATATGGAACTAGGGGTGGAAATCTGCTGAGGATATTCACTTAGAACCTCATTGGGGGAAAGAGTGGACAAATTATATTATAGAGCTCCATCGCACAAATGTCAGGATTAGGGACCGCCCTGATTATCTTCGATGGGTTTATGATCCTTCTGGTCTTTATTCTCCAAAAGCTGGATATAGTAATCTGATGGATCAAAAAGCTTGGGGGTACAAGAATGGTGGTGCAAATTGTTATGGAAAATGAAAATTCTAACAAAATCTAGATTGTTTTTCTAGTGTATACTTAGGAACAAAGTGTCTTCATAGGAAAATCTATAGAGACGAATCAAACATGGTCCCAGATGCTGTATATTGTGCAAGGACGTTGAAGAATCTACTAGCCACTTATTTCTAAGATGCCCATACTCCACAAATATCTGGGAAAATACTTTGAACCTTTTAGGCATTAGATCAATTTGGAATGTGAATAGTTGTGGGGAAGGTTGGCAAAGATGGTGGAATACAACATTAGAGGAAAGCATGAGAAATATCCCCTTGATTATATCATGAGGAATCTGGCTAGTGAGGAACAAAGGAATCTTCCTGGATCAATCATCCTCTCCCTCTCTAATTACTATAGAATATGCTTCAATTTTCTCTCTACTCCCTACTACTACTCCATCACAGCCAACTAAAACTATCCGTGAAGAACAAATTAGACACGATATACCATGGGCATATTTTGATGGTACATTGGATGATCAAAATAGGTGTGGAGTGGGGTTGGTAATACACATCAACGAAAACAGATCTCTCAAAGCCTTTGTGGGCATCAGAGCAGGAACAAACAACCATGATGAATTACAAACATTAAAATTTCTTTTATGCTGGCTCATTCACTTGGGGATTGGTTCAGTACAAATTTTTGGTGACTCATTGAATGTTATAAACTGGTTCAAAAAAACTCAGAGATGTCAAAATCATATTTTGGTACCTCTCCTTGAAGAAATTTTACACTTAAAAATGCCATTTGATCTTATTACTGTTTTCCATAACTACAAGGAACGAAATACAAAAGCCGACCTCTTATCGAAGGAGGGCGTTCAACATGATCTAGACATATGGCACATAACAGAGATAATTGATGGAAGGGGCCGTGTCTCATACCATTGACCTTACATTTTATAGTATGTGTTTTGTCTGTTATCTCGCTTATCAACTATGGTCTTTTTGGTTATCGGTGACTCTGGCACATAATGTTTTTGTATAAAATATGGTGTTTTTTTTTTCAGATACATATTCTATAACTATTTTCCTTTGGGTTGTTTTCTCCAAAATAGGGAGACACAATTATATTTTGGACAAGCATCTATTTTTTGTGACTGTGACGGTGGTTTTTTTTGCGCATGTTGTTTTAGATATCTACCCGAGTCAGAGTGACTACGCATATTTTTACAGAATGCTTAATTGCATATACTATGTAACTTTTTATTTCCTTAATAAAAAGTTCTATTTTTTCTCGGGAAAAAATATTTCAGAATATATATATATTAGTTTTAATATATAACCATAGCAAAATTTGTATTATTCATTAATTAAACAAATAACCATTATAAATTAAAAAAAAAAAATCTTTTAATTAATAACAAAATCATGATACACATAAGTGATACACTAAATATCCATACCCATGAACACAATATTAATTTTTATTAATGACAAAATAAATATTTGACGAAAAAATCAACATCAAAATCATGATATTAACCAACATTATAAGATTTTCACAAACAACATTAATTTTAATTTGGCCAAAATAATATATACATCAATGTACCACAACATATATAAACTCCACATAAAAGCAATTGTCCATCAACATATATATGTTTCCCTTATTGATGATGTTGATGATTTTCATATGTATCGTATCTTAGGTTGTATTAATAATGATATCATACGTATGAAACACATCACTACATCATTTTCAAGGGCATTATCATCACATGTATATCACTATCCAATTAATATAATCCTCTACATAACTGTGAATGGTAGCTTCATTATTATTTAGAGTAGGTTTATTATTATTATTAACATTATCATAAGATTCATCATCATCTTACTAAATTATGTAATTTATTTTTTTCATTGTAATCATTTGACACATCATAGGAAGAAAAAAGGTTGTAATATACATAATTTTAAAGAATTGGGTAATTAATTTCACCTCAGCCTCGAGGTTTTATAGATCTATTCCCTATAAAATTTCAATGTTAGGGCTGATTTGAAATAAGTAATTACAATAAAAATATTTCACTTCCTTTCAACCCAATTTCACCCAGTAACCTAAGAGAATAAACACATATGAGTGTATTTTAATACTACATTACTACAACGCTTAGGGTGCACTTATGAAGGCATATATTGGATTTGATTTATGTTTTTATAGTAGAATTTAAATTTAGTAATTATTCTCATTTATCTTCAAGTTATGTGTTAAATATCTTCACAACTTAGTTGTATGTTATCTCAAATCCACATTAACAAGTGCTAGAATGTACTCAGTGAAGAAGATAAGCTAAAAATTAAATATGAATGTAGACAATCTTGAGATAGTACAAAAATCCATTAATATACAAGATATAAAATTCACCCCAATGTTGGTACAAGTCATTCTCTCTAAACCCTAGCTAACGAAACCATAAGAAAATCCAAACCACCAACTCCTCCTAGCTAGGAATCAATCTTGACCATTTTTGGCCACTCCAAATATTCTTCACATGCTCACACCAAACATTGACAATTCATCCTTGGAACATACATCAAGCTTGTATTGCACAAGCTATCTAAAATAGTTCTCTTGTCTTACGTAAGGTTTACAAACCCAAGCCATGTTGCATCAAACATGTACATGGCAAGATAACTTTAGCACTAGCCTCCAAGTCTACAAGTATATCCTAGGGTTTGATTCATCAAACAATTGGTATTCAATTCTTACATCAATTTAAGCGCTAAGACCTCCATGGAACATCAAGAATGAAATAACTGAGTCTTCTTCCAAGAAAGATGTCACACCAAGTTCAAGGCTCATTAAGTGGGTCTCTCCATTATCTTTCACTATCCTGCATGCATCCCACAAGAATAAGGCTATAGAGTCATGTAAGTTATTATCTCTACTCCCTACATATTTTTATAGGGTAGATACCCTAGCACTACAGCAAGAGCCACAAGATAGTTCGTCTTCACCTCCAACATCATGTTATTCTTGGTGGCTTACTTGCGTGGTACAAACCTTAGCATCACACAAGAGCGATTTCTATAAGAAAAATTAAGACATATATCTCTTTCTTCTCATCTTATCCTATGATTTCCTGTTGAACCTTAGTGTCTTACCCCCTACAAGACATCTCTAGGGCTATTAAAAATAAGAGTACATTAATCATGATGATAAAAGATCTATATCCTTAAATGAGGCTAACATAAAACAAGTATTTATGTCCATACAACTAACCAACACGGTAACCCCACATGGAGCACTTTGTAATACAAATATGTACAAGTGTCATATGTACAAGTGTCATACTAAGGTTTATCCAACCCCCAATATAAAACACCCTTTAAGATTGATTCATCTAGGACTCATTATGACTCTTAATGGATCTAAATGGAGGAATGGTTATAAGAATCATTACTTGAAAATTTAATTGAACAATTTATGAAGGTTATCAAACATTATAAAACTAAGGAAATGTAAAAGGAATGAGAAAAATGTTAGAATAAGAAAATAATTAAATGAATATGTGTGTGTGTGAGGGGGGTGGGGAGGGGCAGGTGGGTGGGGTTATGGAAGGGGATATGAATGGTCATGGTTGATGTCATACCATTTACCTTATAGCTCTTCTTATTCCTCCTTTTCCTTCATTTTCAAGGGGTTTTTGGAGGCAAGGGAGGAGTATGCAAAAAGGACCCATTCGCTACATTATAATCAAAGATTTTTGGAATAAAAGCACTGAACAACCATTAAATATTGATTTTCACATTTGGGTTTCTAGGGTGAAATTTATGAGTTTTGTGTAATTAAATCTTTTGTGGACTAAGGATATTTATGTGTTTAGTTTGAAATTTATTTGTTGTTTAAAATTATCAATATGTTTTGATTAATGCATCCATCTGATACCATGTAATGCACAATATAGGACCTCACTATGTGTGTGACTGCTAATTTTGGACCATTATTCCACTAATCCTAGTATCTAGTTGTTTTTTACCATCCATACAATGGCTTAATTCTAATTGATGGTTGTACTTGTCAAGTCATTTCATTTCGGTAATTTGTTTACTATCCTCTATTGCCTATTTTAGCAACTAATTAAATTCTTATGAGAACGATGGCATTCACATTTTTCTTTACTCCTATAAATGTTGTGTATTTGGGTTTTCTTGAGTACCTAGGTGTCTAAAATTGCCTACAAAAACATAATTGCCATTCAACATCCTCGTAGGAAGTCATGAGTGTTTAGAAGAACCAATTATCATTCCTTGGTGGTTGTACATTTTGATTTATTGTTATTTGAGCAACTTTCCTTTTCAATCTCTCCCTCTAATAGTCACATAATCATATTGAAGTAGAGTAGGTTGCAACTAGAGCCTGGAAGCTAGATAATTATATTTTATGCCACTACTAGGTGCCACTAATAAATGTTCAAGTACATTTGAATTTAGCCCATATCTTTTTTATGTTTAAATTTGGGATCAAACCATAGATTAATGGCTTCTATGTTGCTATGAATTAACTCGATGGTTAATACAAGGCACATAAAAATACATGAGTTATTTGTAACTAAATGCTTTGTGTCTTATGTGGATTTAGGATATCTTTGTGTAGTTTGACATTTCCTTGTTGTTTAAAAAAGTTGTTATGATTAATGCATCCATATGGCACCATGTAATGCACAATATATAATCTCACTATGTGTGTGATGTCTAAATTTGGACCATTATTCCACTAATCCCAACATCCAATTGTTTTTGGCCATCCATACAATGGATTAATTCCAATCGATGGTTGTAGTTTTCAATTCATTTCATTTACCTAATTTGTTTACTATCCTAAATTTCCTATTTAAGC
>CM076579.1:515107792-515243383 GCA_034641835.2 Pinus albicaulis | reverse complement strand
AACAATTTCTAAGTTCTAAACTTTTTTTTATTTTGATCGTCTTGAAAATTAATAACCAAAAGTTTTGAATGTAGATGTGGGCCCACGGCGACCAACCCATCTCCAGCCTTATGATAGAGGACAACCAGTTGCAGCCGCACTAGCCCCAGTAGGCCAATCAGCAAAGATCCTGTCTGATTTAGAGCATCACCTAGAGCGTCTGACTCTAGATATTCTAAAGACGGACATAGATGAGATTCCACTCAGATTGCAGAGATTCGTGATTGGTGTTCCAGGACCTTTTAGGAGGTTCCTATGTAGGGTGGCCCGGGCAGTGGTCTCTTATCGTGATCACCATCAGTGATGGGATGATCGTGTCGTAGACTCATACTTTTGACCTTTTGTATTACCATTTTTGCCGATCATAAGGTGTTTCCCACCTATGATCAAAGACGATGTATATTTTTTGAAAACACTTTTATACTATGATATATCATTATTTACCGGCTATCTGTGTACATGTTATGAATGTTGTTTGATTTACTATTTTGATTATTGAAAATGTCGATTTATCATACTAGAAGCAACTGCATCTGCTAATGTATTTAAATGTCTTGGAATATGTTGATATTCAATGTAATCGAATTCACGTTCCAAGAGACGAACTATTAAAAAAAACTGTAATAACACTGGATTTCTAATGGCATAAACGTTGTTAAGCTATAATACAAAAAATTCAGAATCCAACCTAACAATCAAACTCTGAATTGCAAAAGATATGGATTCAGATAATAACTCAATCACTTCACTATACTCTGCAATGTTATTCGTTGTTTGACCAAGGCTTACCCCATGCATGGATACTAACTCGTCAGAGGGTGAATAAATTACCCAAGCTGCGGAAGAAATGTTCTGTGTACTACGACAAGCACCATCAACAAAACCAATGTAGGTTTGAAGAGACGTCGACAACTGCAATATCAAGAGTAAAACTCAGATAAGCAGGAATAGTGACAAAACACACTTCTAAACTAGGCACGCTTTTCTAATCTAAAACACACCAGCTGTAAAGAAATCTGATCTAATTAAATCTCCACACCATTTTTAAGCATAATATCACTTCAGATAAAGCCCATTTATGGGTTTATCTAAAGGGACACCGTCAAAATATATCAGCTCATAGGCCCATTTTGCTAGCTTTCGCTTAACAATGAAAGGACCATGCCACATAGGCACGAATTTCCCAGCTCCTAGCTTATCGTTGGCTTGATCATAGGTCTCCTTCTGAAAAATTTTGAGGGGTAACACTTCTATCATACTGAGATTTTATCCGTTTGACATGAGCCTCATTTTCTATTGTAGCATTTCGTCGATTCTCATCTAGCTGAGCCAAGTACAAAAAAAATTTCTCCTCCTCAGACGTACCTGGAAGTAATTCTATGGCTAATTTCAAAGACGGAATTTCGCACTCAATTGGTAACACAGCCTCCAAACCATAAACCAGTTGAAAGGGAGTGAAACCATTTGATGTTTTTATCGAGGTTCGATATGCCCAAAGTGCTGAAAATAACATGGAATGCCAATTCGTCTTGTGAATACCAATAATTCGTCTAATCATAATGACTAAAACTTTATTGATAGCTTCAACCAGACCATTAGCTTGCAGATAATACGGAGTGGAACTATCATGGCGCAGGCCAAATTGATTTGTCAGTTCAGTCATCATGATATTCCGAAAATGACTTCCATGATCTATGATAATGGCTTGAGGAACACCGAACCTAGCAATTATGTGATTGAATACGAAAGTTGCAGCAGTCTTGCCGTCAGCCAAAAATGTAGGCATCGCCTTGGCCCACTTAGTAAAATAATCTACTGCTAAAATAATATACGCATGCCCCCCGGCCAAGTGAGGGTTACATGTAATAAAGTCAATACCCCATTTTGCGAAAGGATCGACAGCAATTATAGGGTGAAGAGGAGCGGGTGGCGCACGCATCTTACGATAAAAAAGTTGACAATTGTGGCATTTCCGGACTGCATAAATATAATCTTTGAATAACGACGGCCAGAAATAACCAGCGCGCAATATCTTTTGAGTTGTGGCATACCCAGACATATGACCGCCACATGCCCTAGAATGGCAGTCATTTAAAACCTTCTCAGCTTCTTCATGAGTAAGACAGCATTGGAAAATAGAATCCGCTCCACGACGATAGAGTGTATCACCAATAATATTGTATTGCTGGGATTGGAAACGTATTTTCCGTCGCTAAGATCGTGAGATTTCAGGCCAAAAAGATTGGGTTTGGAGATAAATGATAATATCCCCATACCATGAATCAAGTGTACTGATAAGAAACAAAGATTCATCTACAATGGGCTCTTCTGCCACAGTTTCAGTATCAGTAGAGGGGAAATCACACATCAATTCTGCGAAAACCAAAGATTTCTTTGCCTTGGATTTTTCAAACTTCAAGTCAAATTCCTGCAGGATAACTATCCATTTGGAATAATTCCCCCCCTAGCAATTGTTTGGTCAAAATGTACATCATAGGGTTACAGTTAGAAATTACTGTGGTTTTGCGTAACAAGATGTAGTGTCTAAATCTTTGAACAACTTGAACAGCTGCCAAGGCCAATTTCTCCACATGTGTGTATTTAATCTCAGTCGGATGCAGATTTCGACTAAGATAGTAAATCACATGTTTAGTTTTAGATTCGTCTTCCTGAACTAAAACCATCCCAATTGTGGAATGAGAGGCGGCGAGGTACAAAATGTAGTCCTGGTTGTAGTTGGGAGGATGCAATAACGGTGCATGGGTCAACGCGTGTTTAAGTGCATCAAAAGATCGATCAGCGATCTCATCCCAAAAAAATGGAATGTTCTGTTTCAGCAACCGAGTAAAACCCTTTGTAAGCTCGGTGTAGTTAGGAATGAACCGACGTAAAAAGTTTGCTTTCCCCTGCAAAATTTGGAGTTGGCGCAGAGTCGAAGGAGGAGGTAAA
Source organism: Pinus albicaulis (assembly GCA_034641835.2). Classification (NCBI taxonomy): domain Eukaryota; kingdom Viridiplantae; phylum Streptophyta; class Pinopsida; order Pinales; family Pinaceae; genus Pinus; species Pinus albicaulis. The sequence goes on along the minus strand of CM076579.1, from coordinate 515,240,395 downwards.
TTGACAATAGCTTCGACCTTCGACGGATCAATGCGAATGCCTGCTTTTGAAACAACAAATCCCAGTAAGCGACCCGATTCTACACAGAAAACACATTTGTGTGGATTCAGCTTAATTCGATAATGCCTACATCTCATAAAGATAGCTCGTAAATGAGTGAGATGGTCGGCCCTACGCGATGAATGAGTAGGTAAATCATCGAGATAAGGCTGCACAATGTGCTTAATGTCATGAAATGCGTAAGACATAGCCCTTTGAAAATTTTCTCCAGCATTCTTCAATCCAAAGGGTAGCTTGCAATAAGAAAATGTCCCCCAAGGACAAATAAAAGCTGTTTTTGGCTGATCAGCAGGGAGTATGTTTATTTGATTGTAACAGGAAAAACCGTCCATAAAGGAAAACATTTCAATGTCAGCACAATCATCAATTATTTGATCGATATAGGGGGTTGGATAATTGTCTTTAGGACAAGCTCGATTAATATCCCTATAGTCGATACATACTCGTATCGTTCCTTGTTTTTTAGTAACAGGAACAAAATTCGATACCTAATCCGTTAAAGGAATTGGATAAATAAAACCTGCGCGAAGTAATTTTTCAACTTCGGCTTTGATAGCAGTAGCTTTTCTAGGATGTATTTGACGTAAAAGTTGACGAACAAGTTTGGCATCTGGGTAAGTCTTGATTTCATGTACGAAAATTGACGGATCAATTCCTAGCATTTCTTCATAGGACCAGGAAAACACATCATGGAATTCTTGAAATAGGGCTTTATAAGTTTGAATTTCATCTTCTGTACAGCAAGCACCTATATGAATGTTTTCAATTATTCCTGGCTTTACTAAAATGTCAATTGGAATCATTCGAGAGATATTTTCCAAATTTAACTCAGAATCGGGATTTTGCAATGGATTCTGTGGTTCTTTGACATATTCAGCAGTAAAAATAGAAGCGAAATCATTTTCAAAATGATCCAGCTCAGGTAAAAACAAAGATCGATGACGTAGATCTTCCCATGGTAAATCTTCAACAGACAAAATTTCACGAATCTGCTCATCAGTATGAACAAGATCAGGAAATGTCGTTGTGGCTGAACTAGATATAGAAAGTGATTCCTCATGGATCCCATTCATTGGATCATTTTCGGTTGAAGAGGGGACAGAAAGTGATTGTACAGCCCGATACGCAATTTCAAATGGACTCAAAGGCATCATGCCATCAAATGAATCTAACTCAGAGTCGGAAGGTACGACCCAAGGATCATCAAACATAACAGTGCCTGACGAAATCATATGAATAGTTGTAGTAGAAGGCGATACGTTAGGAGGAGGAAAGGAAAAAATTCCTAGTAAACCAGAATCTTTAAGCAAACCTACTCCAACATCCTTGTAAGGGATAGCCGCTTTACCAACGTGCTGGATTGTTTCTGTAGAGGCTGGGTCAGATGAAAAATAAGTTAACTGATCTATTGTAACGATCCTTCCTTGATGTGGAAATTTTATGAGCCGAAAGACCGAAGAAACAACAGCAGTCATAGCATAAGACCAACTGCGACCCAGAAGAAGGTTGTAATCTAGAGGGGCATCAACCACTTCCACATCTAGATTTACAGTTTTACCTTCGACCCCTATGGGTAAATCCTGCAAAATACCAAAAGGGTGGAAACCTCGACCATCAAAAGCCTTAAGAATCGTCGGAGATTGATTGAGTGTAGGAGAACCAAGCGATTTCCAACGCTGGATCGACATAATACACGTTGAAGCTCCCTCATCAATCACAATCCGAAAGATCGGTCTGTTTTTTACTAACACTGGAATTTGGAAAGCCATTTGATGAGGTAGGCGAGGTGTACTATTTTCTAAATCGAAGATTATAAGGTTGGAATCCTGAATATCGACAGCTCCTATGGCAGACAAAAGCAATTTACGTTGTGTTGGGCATGATTGCAGCACTTCCAAAGCCGACATTGCTGAAGGGGAAATAGCTAAGTCCTCAACAATGTTGTAATTCTGAGCAGCTCTCGCATGTGGATTGAAAGTTGATTTACGAAGAACACCCTTAGCAGGCGGTTTGATTATTAAGTCTGGATTTGGTTTCTCGATCTGTAGCGGACCAGAAACAAGAGGAGGTGTAGTTGATGTGTTTGCACTAGAAGATTTTGCTTCTTTACCATCAATAGGATTCTTAATACCATAATCTTGCAATCGCTTCGCAATCTGTACATTAGACATCATTAGAATAGGTTCTTCTGAGGTATTTGAGGTAGAACCAACCATTTTACTATCTTGAGTTGGAAAAGGATCCTTCAAGACAGCAGGTTGTTGTGAACCTTTAACGAATTTTGCAACCTCTGCTCGATGTGGGCATTCCTTAGTAAAATGATCCTCGTCACAAATGTAACAAGGATAGCGAGGTTTGCATTTTTCGTCATTGGATTCATTTTTATCAGTTTTCTCTTTTGAATTCTTTTTGTTTTTATTCTTCCCTTTATTTTTACCGCCGAATTTAGATTTGGTCGTAGATGTCTCTACGACATGAATGTCAACAAAAATTTCGGGGGAAGATTCTCCTTTCGGGGAATCAGGTAAAGTTATAATAGGAGAAGAATTCTTTGAAGATTTCTTCTTGCTTTTTGTATTTACTGTACCAATCATACCATCAGCGGCATGAGACCCTGAAGGAGCTGCAGCTATTTGACCTTGTTTTGGAAGATCGGGGATTTTTTCATGTAAAGTACCTGACTGCGTATAAAAGAGGTCAAGGTACTGAGCTTGAGAAATTACTTGCTCCTCAGTAACAATGCCAGCCTTAGCTACGTCTTCAGTGATCTTGGGTAATAATGATTTGACAAACCATTCCGCCAAAATTTGATCCGGAATATAAACTTTCACCAAACGCCATCTACGTCGCCATTCATGAATATGATTAGAAATATATGTGGACGTGGATTGTTTCAGTTAAGTTAATAGTTCCACGCCATTTTCGTATTTGAAAAGCAACTGAAAATGAGTCAAGAAGGCAGTTGCTAACTGACTTAAATTATTAAATGAACTTCGTGGTAACTCAATGTACCATTTGGCGGCAAGACCAATAAGAGTTCTTTGGAAAAGACGTAAGCGAATTGAATCATTAATTATTGAATTATACACACACCAGAGGTGATAATTCATCATGTGATTTGATGGATCCTCTCCTGACTTACCTTCGAATTTCAGTATATCACTGGGAAACTTATGCGGCATTGGCGGCCAGTACGGATAATAGAAAATTGGATCATTTGTAAGGCGCATCAAATCAGGTAAATCCAAAGTTGCAATAAATGGTAATTGACGGTTAGGGTCATGAAAACCTTGAGTAGCCAAAGCATTTCCAGGAGGCGGATACCCAGGATAACTGGAAATTGGATTTGCATTAGGAATTGTGTAACCTCCTAGATAACCAGGATTAACCGGACCAAAATGGGGTTGTTGAGGCTGCTGATAAGTATAGCCAGGGTACGGTTGATACTGATAACTTGGATTTTGTGAAAAGGGACCGAATTGAGGCTGCCCCTGGTACGGTTGATACGTGAATTGCGGTTGACTTGTGACAAATGTACTTGTACCAGCTTTTCCCGGAGGCATCTGAACCGAAGTCTAAACTGAAGGTCCTGACTGGGGTAAGGAGACTTGAGGGATTTGCATGGATGCAGGGATAGAAGAACTCAGAGCTAAAAATACTCCAAAATAGGTGTTGTAGGTTGAATAGACGTCACAACAGTTGCAGCAGTTTGAGGCGGAGTCTGAGGTGTACTAGGCCCAGACTGCTGAACAAAACTAGGTGCAAGAGTTTGAATAGTGGACTGGACGGGTTGCTGGGTTGGAACAAAAACCATAGACTGTCCAGGTTGAGAAGGAAACTGCACATTAGACTGCATAGGCTATTGATATTGGGATGGATCCCACACCATATTCATTCCAGGGTATTGTCCCGCAGAAGGTTGAACGTAAGGACCATAGCCTAGTTGAACGTAGGGTTGATAAGTAAGTGGTAAATTTCCGGCTTCTTGAACAGATGATTGACCAGAAGGCTGTTGGAAACCTTGAATTGAGTACTGACCTTGAGGTTGATAACCTTGAGGCGCGTACTGAAGCTGGAGTTGATAAGGAACCTGAGGAGCATATTGAGCTTGGGGTTGAGCTTGGGGTATGTATTGTCCTTGAGGTTGATAACCTTGAGGTATGTACTGTCCTTGAGGTTTCCCTCCAAAATAATATGATTCCACAGTTTGTCCTGGGAAAAAGATACCTTGAGGTTGCCCCCTAGGTGGTAACTGGCTTCCTGAAGGTTGCCCCCCAGGCGGTAACTGACTACCTTGAGGTTGCCCCCCAGGTGGTAACTGATTTCCATGAGATTTCCCTCCAGGCGGTAACTGACTACCTTGAGGTTGAGGATTCAAAATATTAACAGACATCATAAAGATTTGCTCTGCGTTCGACGCTTCAGTTTTAATTCCACTTAAACTAGATGATAACACTTGTTCAATTGGTTGAGGATCTGCTCTCGAGAAATTACCAGACATAGCCTGATATCCCGAAGGAACAGAAGGACCACCATGTAAAAATGCTTCTGGTGTCTGGGAAAACATGGATGACTCTCCTGCCATAATGGATGACAGATAGTAACCTCTGGGTGTAGGATGAAATGGAATTCGAGGTGGAGAAAAAGAAAGACCTGGATTCTCTAAAAAGTTTGTTAAAGATAGATACCAAGCACTAGTTCGAATAGGGCTGTAGAAAATAGATTCACGCTCCCTAAGATTTAAATACTGAGGGGATTCGGGAAGAGATAAATCTTCGTCTGGATTAGTAAGTTCTTCAATAGAAATAAGTCCAGATGGAAGATATTTAGTGACAATATTTCTTACCCTAGGTGAACCAGGATCGCTAGAAGTTGGTGTAGTAAATCCTGAGGATGTTTCCAAAAAAGAAGGTTCAGTTTCGGGTTCAGAGATTTTAGGTTCGTCAGCTAGTTCACTGGAAGGAGAAATACTACCAGTAACTTCAGAAACTGAAATCGGTTCAGAAATATGTTCTGTTATGGGTGTTTGATAATCAGGATGAACAACTATAGATGAAGTTCCAACTTCTATTGATCTAATCCTACCGCTGCTAGATGATACCAAAGCACGAAGCCCTTCAAGCTGACTTGGTGTATATTCAGGGGGTTTCCCTTGTAGTCTCTGGGATTGTCTCGGAAATTCCGCCACGATTAAATATTAACTAATCACACACAAACAAATAAAATTTCAATGAAAACACCTAAATTCTCTAAAGAAACAAACAGCTAAATCACACGCTTAAAAATCTAAGAGTTCAAACCACACACAAACAGTAACTTCCTGTACTAAAAACACTAGTTGGTGATGAAATCCAACTTAGTAGAAATTTAATACAGAAAGGGCGGTTGGAACAGTTACCCCGACAACCTGCTTAATGAAACAGACTGGCACAAGTTTCCTCAAAAAACCATCTCGTGTGAAGAGAACCCCCCAGAGAGTCCAAGTGAGTCTAGTCGACGTCTGCTCCAGGTACAGTGAGATCTTTCCTTCACCGTCACCTTAGGAAATAATCTTAAGCTTATGGAAACTAAGGTTACCAAAAGTAACAAATACAACTGGGGGAACAGTCTACGATCCGATTCCATGCGCAAGGGTAGAGTAACAAAGCTCAATCCCCTTGAAGGTTCCTCGACATGGTCAATCCGAGGTTTACCGACAAGTGACCCCAGGCTCCTCGACAATGGTTAATCTGAGGTTTACCGTTTGTAATGCGCGCAAAATCTTCTATCTTCCCCAATGAAACAGAATTGATTGTCTCAAAGGTTCGGACATGATCTCGTGATTAACTTCTTTAAGAGAAGCTTCCCAGATTATACAAATTACAATTGGATTTATTTCCTACCGCAAGATTTGTCTACTTGTTTGTTTTACTATCTTGGAGAGTTAATTACTCCCTACTCCAAGATACTAGCCTAAGCTATGTTGGTGATAAGAGCCCTAGAAAATAAAAAGATTACTAGATGAATTTTAATTAAGCGTTACTTTTAGGAGTTGTTTCTTAAGTCAATCAGTGTGGAAATGAAACTTTGATGGTGTGAAGACTCGACTTCCAAAAACACTAAAAATGCACCTACAAAATGATAACCAAATTGTTTTCTTTCAATGAAATTCTAGCTAAAGAAAGAGTTGGAGAATGCAATTCTTTTAATAAACAATTCCTTATTTGAACATAAAGAACAATTGAAAGAAAATATTTTTTTCTTTTTCAACAATAACTCAAAATGAGACAAATTATCAAAGCTCACAACAAAATCCTTTCACTTTCAAAAATTTGAAGCTACAAAAACAAGTTTCCTTCAAAAGAAATCTACAAATCTTTAAAAGCACTCAAAACTACAAAACTAATTTCGAGATCTACAAACTCTAAAAATATACTTGAATAAAAGCTTTAAGATTTTTAAAGAATGTTTTACTTAGTTGTTCAGCAAACTAAGGATCTATTCGTCCAGAATAACAAACAGATCAAAAACACTCAAATATGTTTTTTATAAAAAATGAAATTCAAAAATCTATAACAAAGTTTTTTTCGAAGATTCGCAAAGAAATAAGTAGCTCTATTTCTCAATAAAGGATGATTTCACAATCAGGTCAAATTCAGCAAAAATACAAAAAGACCAATGTAATCTGAGGTACTTCGAACTGTCAATGTTTCGAATCATTACAAAGACAAAGTGAAAAGCAATCCAAAACGCAAAACTTCTAGAAAATCATCAAAACATCAATACTGCTGAGATTCATTTACAAAAGGCTTTTGACAGAAACAATCATCAATCTGGGAAGAAACCAAAAACTCTAAATCAAAATAAAGATAAACTGAAGAAAGAAATCTAGATTTTTTCAAAATTTTAACAGGGTCCGCAGGCTTCCAGAACTAACAGGTGCGGTCCCACACTGTTTACTTAAGGAAAGTGCGAAACTGCCTGCACTGTGAAAATAAGACAAAGTGCGATCCCAGGAAAAACTAGAGAAAAACATAAAATATTTCAAATTTTTCAAAAACAGAGAAAACCTAAGCTACCCAGGCAGACATCTATCAATCAAAAACCAGGAAAAACGTTTCCCCAAATCAAAATAGAGAGAGAACCAAAAACAAAAAGTTCTTTCCCCAGTGGAGTCGCCAATTTGTTGTGTGGATTAATCCGTCTTGCGGACAAGACTGATCTCCCTAGTACTAAAAGTATCTAGCAACAAACAACCAAATAAACTGATCTTTCTCTAAGCATATATGATTTACAAAAAGCTCTACATAGGTGTAAAAGACTTACCGTATGTCCAACGCTTGTTTGAAGTAGTTGTTGTCCCTCGTGCACTTGAAGGAGTTATCTTCGTAAACCTGCAGTCACAAACAAGAAAAATATAAATAGCACCTGTATAGACATCATCATAAACCATGCTTATCATAGTGATCAAGGTATCTATGAAATAAACCATTAACTTGACAGCTTATTGAGAAAAATGAGTATATTTGTATTAATTTCAAAAGAAAGAAAACCTTACAACCTGAGCCTTGATGTTGCACAGGCCTTCCCGGGGTCCGAAGCAGGAGTATCCTCTACTTTGATAAGCTCTGCACTCCTCCAACCAAGACGAATAGAGGTATGTAATCTCTCCTCACAAAATTCTTAGTTAACTGAGTCTGAATCTTAACAGCACTTAACCTCAAATATTCTAAAGCTTCCACTCCCTTTGAGGCTACCCATGCCTCTTTTTATAGTGAAAAGGAGGAGGTTTCAGTTCCAAATATGAAGGGATAGAATCCTCCTTCAAAGGGATAAGCTCCTCACATCAAGGGGTTAGCTTCATAAGGTAAGGGATACATGTACCTCATAAGAGCGGTTTTGCCACCGCAAAATCTTTTCTAGAAGCTTCCAGAATTTACTGAAAGTGAGATTTTCTGAGTTTACTTGCACCTTTATAATCTTTACAGGGGCCCGCACCCATAACACAGATAAATTTCATTCAGGTACGCAGAAGACATGAACATTAGGTGCGGGACCGCAGGCAAGATATAGAGAAAGTGCGACACCAAAGTTTAGGAGATTTCTAGGAACTTTTCTCTGATTTTCAAGGCTTGACATGAGGAACTGATATGTTAGAATTGCAAAGGGGGAAGGTATGAGTAATAATGAGCCCATACACATAGCAGAATGTCAGGATGACAATTTTCAGTGTAACACCACGCCTAGTGCATTAAACACCTACACTAGGGCGGGGCTGACAGGTGCTATTTTTGGTGCATGTCTATTTTAGTTATCCCCTAATTAAGATGGACAATAAAATGTACTCTAGTCTCAAAATAACTTGTAATAGTTATCTGAGAGTGATAAAATCAGTTAGCTGATGAATTTTGAGTTAGATATAGTTGGTGAGGCATGCATAGTAATTCTAGTTGTAACAGAGTTCGAAGTGCAGTGGTGCATTAGTTAATGCAAGTTGTAATCAGTTTAACTCAGTTAAGTGAGTTAAACTCAGTTGTGCTAGTTGTAACTACTTGATACATTAGTGAGAGATCAAGCAAATTAAATATTAATTAATTCACAATCAATGATCTCACATGCAATTGAGGATTTACTATTATTAACTGCATGCATGTTAGATCCAACGGAGACCCAGTTGAGATCTAGGTGAAAGGGAATTTGACTATCATTTGTAGGGTTATTGGGTTGCACCCATGCAACCAAACACCCATTGGAGTGCCCGTGATACTTGTGCAATCAAGGAAGGCAACAATCCCTATCTTTTAGGGATTGTATTCATCAGGGATTGCGCAAGCAAGGCAGGATGTCTGGAGGCAGTAATTTGGCTAATTATTGGTCAGTTTTATGTGTGACAGTGTGAGACAATTAGCTAAGTACATGAGGGCTCTTGTGTCATGATTCTATGTTGAATATACAATAGAATATAGTGGGGTTTTGAGCAGCAAGCTTTCCCTGAGAAATTATTTGTGATGTGGTTTGATTTGATTCTTCTTTGCTTCATGTGATTGGCGATTGTGTTTTTAATTCTGGAAAATATTTGTAGAAGACATTTATTATTTAAATTTAGTACATTGTTATATTATATTGAATCCAAGATATAAATTCTTATTGTATAATTTCTACATTTTGCACGAAATGCAGTGCATCGGATTCAGAATGACGAGCACTACGCGGTCATTCAAGTTTCACGCCATTTTGAGAACTTTGATTTTTGAGTATAAAACTGAGCACTTGATCATTCCTCTCCACTGGAAGCCTTTTTGACCCCAAAATATCTTTCATTACTGAACATGTGGATTATTTCAGTTCCCTCACCCTTCTAGTCTCAATCCACTGGAATTTTCCTAATTTCGACAATATGATATTTTCATAAAAACTGATATTTTTCCTTCATTCTAGAGACCCTATCTTGTTGTTGTAGACACCGTCATGCTACAATTTCCCTGAATTTTCAGAACGAAAAGTTGTGCTTGAAGAAACAAATTTGTTCCCACCTCGGTAGTCAGTCAAAGGAAACTTGAAAACTTTCTCACCTCTAACACTGTCGACATGGCGATTTTTAACTTGACTTGCCTTGTACTTGAGTTGAATTTTGACCAAGTGTTTTCCCCAGTGCCATGTACCATTTTGAAACCAAAAATAAGTACTTGTGGAACCTATGCCTTCTTTGTAAAAAAAAATTTGTGATTTCTCTCTGGCCTTTGCACTCTCCTGCACTGACATCTTGTTTCTATCATTGTTCAACATTGATGTTGACTGCTGCAAATATTTCTCATCTTGTTCACCTATTTTCAAAGGAAACATGTTAGAGCCCTGAAAAATCTTATTACAAACATTAGAAACTTCAATGAAATCATCTTGATCATTTTATGCATCTTTTTTAAAGTTCTCATTCAAAACATCACTATGCTTGAACATTAACAAAGTCAAATTTTGAATTGAATTCACTATTCTCTTCATTTCTCCTGCATGTATAAGAGACAAACTTTTGTTCTTCTTATGTGCTCTAACTATGTACTCAATTCCATCCTTGAACAAGTGGTGCTTATTTTGATGGCTATGAAATAATGCCCTTGTATCATAAAGATAACGACTTCCCAAAACAATACTTGAAAATCTCAAGTGACACTACATCAAGTTCAACTTCGTCAAGAAAGTTTGAATTTATTGCATACCTTAGGATGCACTTCCTTGTTACCTGCAAGTTTTCATTCTTGCATATCCAACCTAAACGATAAGTTCTTGGATGTGTAAAAATTTCAAGATTTAAACTCTTAACTAAGTCTTTAGAAATCAAATTATCTTGAGAACCACTATCAAATAGTGTGTCTATTTTGGTATGCTTTGAAACGACTCTAATATGAAAGAGTTAAATTCTTGTATCTTTATCTTGAGTTACATTAGAACAACTTGAAGAACTAGTGCTTTCTATGTTCTTACCTTTCAAAACAATTGCTTTAATCTTGTTTTCATCTCTTGAATCTGAACCTAAGTCATGTTCAATGATTGCAACAATTTTCCCCTTCTCTTTGGCTTTAAGTTTGTTTGGCTTCAACTCTGGATGGAGTTGCCAACAATGGTCTTCATCATGGCCATGTTTTGAACAATTTTCACATGTGAGGTTCTCTTTCTCTATTTTAATAGAACCATTTTTATTTCCTCTTCCATAAACTTACCCTTTCCTTTACCTTCATAGGAACTATCACTTTTCTCATCTGCACTATGTTTCCCTCTTGCTTCTAGATGTATGGCTTGAACACAAACCTCATCTAAGTTTGTGGGATTGGACATGAGAATAATATGTCTAAGATAAATTTTCAAACCCACAAAATACTTTAACAAATTTTCTTGAGGAAAAATTGACACCCAAAATAAGATCCCTTCTCTTAAATTCATGAGTGTAATATTGCACACTTTGCCCTTTCAATTATCTAAAATTATGCTGGTCCATAATGGTTTTTTACATGTAATATAGAGGGTATAAATTCATTTTAATGGCAACAATAAAATTTTACCAAGACATTGAGAGCTTTTCGTGGTTTTTAATCTCATCATGAGTCCTTGCTTCCCACCATACAAGTGTTGCGCCCTCCATTCTCAAGGAATCCAACTGAATATTGATGTCATCATCTTGAAGGTTTTGAATTATATAATAAAAATCCAATTGACGAATCCAATTATTCAGCTTATTTGCATTCACTTCACCATTATACATCGGTAGCTCAAATTTGACATCAAGTTTAACTAAGGGCAATTTTCCAGCTCCTTTTGAAGTATGTCGATGAAGAGATTGAAAGGTTGTGGTAGTGGAAGATGATGAAGAGGAAGGTGTAGATGGTGGTGAGGATGATGGTCGAGTGGATGGTGTCTTATTACCATCTCCATGGCCTCCTCCTCCTGGAGAACCCTCTCCTCTTGAAAGCCTAGAAATTTCTCCTTTGCATCCTTAAATTCCTCTCCACATAGAGGATCTTAACCATCTCAGTCATATCAAATAATTACTTGCTAAATTCTCTCTTATATTTTTTCATGGTAGGTTCTCCTTCATGAGACATGCTCACTGAAGAATCAAATTCAACTTGAGGATGTGTTGGTGATTAAGACTTTGGAAACCTTTCCCTTCTTCCACTTGACCCAACTGCAGGGCTTTCAACCAGCTTCCCTTCTCCTCTTTCGATTTTTAACCTTGTAAGCATGACACAAAATTGCAAAAAATTATATCCCTTCTTGCACAAAAAAACCTAAAGACCTAAATCTCTGATGCCAAAGATGATCTTAATGAAGTATGTTAGTGTTGTTGTGCTAATTACTCTTTCAAATTCTGAAAACAATGTCTTATGTGTGCTTAAGGGTTCAAGTTCTCCTACAAATTATTGAGTCTCATTAGTGTTTTTCATGTTAATTTTATGAACAATTTAACATAAAATAAAGGTTGAACAACAATAAATAAAAGTACAATACATCACCATACAACACATCAACACAGTAATTTGATGAAGGAGTTCACCCCTCCTGGCCTACATCTCCTTGATCCAGCTTCCATGGCTTGGTCCTCTATATTATGCTCAAATTTGCAAAATGATGTGTTTACAATAATTTTATACTCTTGAAACCTGCACCAATGAGTCCAAAATTCCAAAAAATGGTCATCTAGCCTCTTTATGCTCCTCATTTGGTCGAAAAATCCAAAAGTTGTGACCATTTCCAGTTTTCCCACAATTTTTGGCCTAAATTTAGCTAACTGGAGCTAAATCCGATTATCTGGCACTAAACTGGCAGTTGTGCCAGATTTGGAAGACTGCCAAACAAATCCTCTTTAGTGCTAATTAATCGAGGGAAAGGCTTTAAATGACACTTATGTTGTTAAACTGGATTAGCACTAAGTAAATGTATTATCGCTAATTAATGATCAGTTAGCACTTAATTAATTGTGTTTTAATATTTAAACCCGCACTTAATGCTTAGCCTCTGCTAGTGGTCCTTAGGCCTCGGTTCCATGGCTTGAGGCTGACGCCCTCTCCCCCGTCAGCAAACCTTTGAGAGTTCAAATGTATGTGGTGGCATATGAATATTAAGAAACAATGTATGGTGTGGCAGTAGTTGGTGTGCGTGTTACGTAGGAGGTCCCGGGGGCGAACCCCGAAGCCTCCATCTAGTCTTCAACCAAACTTTTTACACCACCGTGGGGGGGCATGTGGCAACCCTAGGCTGCACCACGTGTCCTCTCCCCATTGGTCAAAATTTCCACCACTTAAAAACTGCCACATACCCACAAATTCAAACCAATCGAACTCTACCACTTGGGAATCACACATTTTCTAGAGGAATTTGACCAAATTTGACCTTACCCAGTCAGCATGCCACATTAGCAGTACGAACTTCTGACTGGGCTCCTTGTCACCCATTTTTTGCATGTTTGTGCAAACATACATAACTCATTTCTGGGAGCATACAAAGTCCATTTCGTGTGAAACGAAGTGCGCCAGATTCAAAACATCGTGTAGTACGCGGTCAATCATGTTTCGCGCTAGTCTAAAAATTTTGATTTTTGAGCATAAAACTAAGCACCTGGTCACTTTACAAGGCTAGATGATGTTGGGGGAAAGGTGGACAAGAGCGGGGGGCCATTAAGTTACTGTTTTACCTCTCAATTTGTGCTCGCTTAAAAAGGCACCAACAGATTGGTCCATGTGGCACGTGGTCCCCACCATCCTCCGATGGGTCAGATAGCAGGACTTCAGATCCCGTGCTTACCCCCAGGAATGAATCTGGGTTGTCAGATCCCCATGTGAATTTTCAACCCGAGGGGGGGGGGGGGTGTTGGCTCTCTTATCACTTTCTCAATTTACCCCTGTTGAGCTGCTTCTGGGGGGCATTCGGGCGGGGATGGATGACGATCCGCCCGAAAACTACTCGACTTTTAACCGACGACATGTGCTCGTGTAAAAATGCCTCTCTGCCTTGTTGTGTATTACCGATAGGGGTCTTATGAGAAACATTAGTTTTTTTTGACCTTCTTCTATAACCCTAGGCCTTGGTAGTGTCCCCCATGGTTGATTTAACTATCATTTAAGCTTAGGGGCCTTACAAATTATCCCTAAGCCTCTTCAAAAGAAACTTATGGAGGGAAACAACATTGGCTCAAACTAGGGATAGTGTATTGGATACAATGCACTGAGAACCTGCAGATTATTGCCTTACTACTTTGGCATGGAGTCATTTCATTTAAAATTTGATCAAAAAAACATAAGTAATAAAAAATTCAAAGTAGTACTAGTTATTTATAGATGGCTCACCAATATTTACAATGAGTGAAAGTGGAATATTTCAGTGCTGGAAGTAAAACTTAGGAAAATAGCCATTTACAGGAAGTCCAAGCACTTCTCCCAATAAATTTTCCAACAGGAAGGTGTTGTTCCATTTTTCTTCCGCAATCCTGAAAGAACCAAACCATAGAGGGTCAAATTTCCCATGCTTTCCTATATGTTCCCTCATGACATCTTATCTTAGAACTAAGTCCCTTGGTTGAAGATGTTTTTCTTTTGCCTTCCTGTCAAACAAGGATTTCATTTTTTCCTGATAAATGATCAACTTATGATTCACCTTCTCTCTGCCCTCTTGAATTTCCACGAACATATTGATCATTCTGGTTAAAGCATTTGGCTCTTCCTCAATATATTGCAATATTATGGCTATATGCATAACTAGCTATGCGGGGAAGATTGCAGCCTTTCCATAAACCAACTCAAAAGGGGATTTCACAGTGGATCTCTTGGTGGTAACTTTGTTGGGCCATAAGGAAAACTTCAGCTATGAGTCCTAGTTCCTGTGATTTTTTTCTATTGTTTTCTTTAGAATACTTACCATGGTTTTATTTGAGGATTCAACTAGTCCATTTCCTTGTGGGTAATAGGTGGTGGAGTGGCCTACTATAATGTTTTACTTCTGACAAAAACAAATAAACTTGGTTGAGTTAAGCACCTGAGAATTCTTAGTGACAATGTTATTTGGGCAGCGTTGCAGGATGTTTTCTTCCATGAATTTAATTACTACAACATCAGTTGCATTCCTGGTTGTAGCTTCTTCTACCCATTTAGTGAAGTAATTGGTAGTTGTGAGTATCCATATGTGTTCACCGCTAGAAGGTGGGTGTATTTCCCCGATAAAATCTAACCCCCACTATCTGAAAGGCTCTTCAACGAAAACATGGATTAGAGGAAAATGTGCTAATTTCTATTTCTTGGAAAATATTTGACACTTCTCACAGGCCCAAACATAAGTATGAACCTCACCAAATAGTTTGGGCCAGTAAAAACCTGCTGTGAGTATTTTGTGTGTTGTATCCCTCCAAGTTTAATGTCCTCCACAAACAAAACTATGAAATTCTTCCATCACCTTGTGGATTTCCTCCTCAACTAAACAAAAAATAAAAATCCCCACGGGATCCTTCTAGTACAATTGGCCATTTGAGAAAAAAAATTGTTGGGCTTGCAGCCTCAGAGCCATGTACTTCAACTTATCAAAATTTACCGAGCACCTCAGAGAAAGAAGGTAATGAAAAATATTTGTATACCAACGAGACACAATATACTTCATCTAAATTTTCTAGGTTGATGTTTCAATCTCTTGTTTTTGCTCTACATTTCCACTTTCTCCATCTCCTCCAGCCATTACATTTATGCCCAATGCATGTAAAATTTCTTTAGATAGAATTTTACCTAGCCCCTACCGCTTGATGAGCTTGGTAGGCTTGATATCCATGTTATACTCCTGGATGTTGCAATACATTTACCTCGTTTTCCCTCACTATCTCCCTGTACCAGAATATCTTTCACAGTAATTGTGGGAACATAAGAATTTATGTTTGATTGCGGGACATAGTTTCTGAAAGCCTTTAGGGCTTTGACCAAGGCATAAGACCACTTCTCTTTGATTTTATACTTTATCTTAGCATCTCACAACACCTAAGTGAAAAATTATATTGGCTTCACATGCCCCTCATTATTTTTCTGCAATAAGATAACATCCACTGTATGAGGAGAAGCAAAAGAGAAAATGAAAAATGGTTTTAGATAATCTGGGATGAATAACATAAGCGATTTTACAAAATCCTTTTTAATTCTAGATAAATATTCACGAGACTCTAGAGTCCATTTTACTTCTTTATCTTTCCTCAACATCTATTTAATTTCTTTAACTATATCAACATAATTTGGTATGAATCTCCTTTAAAATTTAATTATGCCCAAGAAAACCTGGATCTCTTTATTATTCCTTGGTAATGGGATGTTTTTGGTGGATTCCACCCTCGTGGGGTCAATATTCACCTCTATTTTTCCACTATGTGCCCCAAAAAATTTACTTCACTCAGAGCGAACTAAGTTTTTTTTAGGATTTAAGGACAAGCCATATTTTATGCATTTCTCAAAAGTGAGTTGCAGATGTTCAATGTGTTCCTCGTTTTTTTTTGAAAAAAAAGTAATGTCATCTAGGTAAATTACTATAAAATTATCCATCTCTCCCACAAATTCTATATCCATGGCTCTATGGAAAGTGGCTCCCGCATTTATGAGGCTAAAAGGCATTCTGGCATACATAAATGTTCCCCAAGGCACAATGAAAGAAGTTTTCTTTTGATCTTCAGGATGCACCATTACCTGATTGTATCCAAAAAAACCATCCATCATAGACATCCGAGCTTATCCCACTGCCTTCTGCAGAATGTAATCCATTTTAGGCAGACGTCAATTGTCCTTTAATGAGGCTTTGTTGAGATTCCTGAAGTCCACACATAACCTTATTTCTCTATTTATTTTTATGAAAGGGATTATATTTTATACCCACTCTGAATATCTCAAAGGTATAATGATTTTGGCTTGGAGCACCTTCCTTACCTCCTTTTCAATAGATGAGAGTAATCGAGGGTTAATTTGCCTAAGGTTATGCTTATATGGTTTCAACCCACCCTTCAAAGGAATATTATCTTGAATAATAGTAGCATAAAATGTTTTTAAATCATCATAAGACCAATCAAACACATCCATATAATTTTTGAAAAGGTTCAAATACCTCTGTTTTTATTTATGAGGAATTTTTTTTGCTAACTTGATTATTTGAGGATCATTTTCTGAACCAATATTACAGTCTTCTACTCGTTCTTCAATTTTTTTTTCAGTTGGTTTGGTAGCTACATAATTTGAGTTGAACAATCTTTCCAAGAGAACCAAAATCCCAGAAATAGTGTTACCCTTCATATGTAAAATCTTGTGTCCTGCAATGGTTTCTTCCGAAATGGCCTATTATTCATTTATTACTCTCTCTTCCTCCTGGTCAATTACTGAATTTGAGAATTCATCAATAACTTCCATGAATCATTTAATATGCTCCTCATCTTAGAAAACCTGCTAATGTGTGACATTATTTGGTACTAATGGTATGCATCTAAACTTAACTTCATACTTGAGTAGTGAATTTTGAGGAGGTTTAAAGTTGCTGACAGTTATAGCCAAGGAATCAACCATTCGATTTCTTTCTCTGGGTAGGAATTGGATATTGAAGGCTAAGAAAAAATTATCAATTAGTTCCCAAAACTCATTTCATAAATCCTTCAGTCTTGGATGTTTGGTTTGGAAATGATTCCTGATTTATTTCACGACTAGCTCTGATTCTCCAAACACAACCAAACACCCAATATTAATATTTCTAGCAGCTAGCATACCTTGGAGCAAGGCTTGAAATTCAACACCATTATTAGTGGCTAAAAATTTCAATTTGAAGGATAAAGGGATCGAACTGCCTTTTGGGATATCAACAACACACCTACCCCATTTCCTTCCTTGGAATAAGCACCATCAAAGTATAGCTTCCAAAATTTATCATATTCTAGTAATTGTTGGTTTAGTTGGAATAAATATTCCACCTATGTTTCCTCCAGGATTAGATCATTTTCCTCTAACATCAAGCATGATACCCTTTATTTTTACCATATATAGGGGATTTATTCGAACATTTAGCTCTTGTAACTGCCTTTACGAACCTCGATTCTCTATACAGTCGTGTTTCTTCTCCACCAAACACTGGGATGATAGACCCCCATGAACTAGACAAGAGCATACCAAACCTTGCAAGGATGTCAACAACTACAATATCCATCACTACACTTTTTATAGGAATATGGGCCAAGTTGACTACTAAATATTTAATCATCCCTGGACACTTTACTCTCTTGGAGTAAAAAGAATACTTATATTGATATGGTCTAGTTATTTGCAGTCCCAATTTATTCATAAGGAATAAATAAATAAGGTTGTGAGAGGCTCCTGATTCAAGCATGCCATTGTTTAGAAAAAAATCTTGAACCACAAAAGTAACATAAAATGGGGTAGTGAAAGAGTCTTGTTCCTCAACATGAGGTCCAAATAAAACCATGGGTCTTTCTTCTTGGATGTTTAAGCTATAATGCAGATGATCTATGGTGGATGGGCACATGAACTACAACATCTGAGCTTTATAATTTGGATTTTTTAATAATTCAGTCAAGGGGACAGAGATTTTGACCTTCTCGAGTTCTTTCTGAATGTTAAAAGCAGAAAGGATCTTATCATTTGTGACAACATCAATAGGCTCTTTCTATTTATCATCGATTGGTTTAGATGAGAAGGGTGGTTGCTCTATTTTAGAAGCTTCGGGCTTGTGGAGAATTGAACCTAAGGACTCTTTCTTTTTTGGTAAGGTTGAGTCTAGAGGTTTCTTTCCTTTCTCTGCTGATTTTGGAGGATGTGAGGACGAAGACTCCTCATTTTGGTCCTGCATTCTATATATCTTGCTATAATATTTAAGATCATATTTCCTATGCATTTTTGCATGCATGAAGTCAGCAAACTTCATACAATAGTCTACAATCTCACCATCATCCAATGGTGCATCCAAATCATCCCCTCCTTCCTCCTGTGCTTCAACTTCATATTCCTCATCAAAAAAAGAACAGAATTGATTTTCCTGAACTTCCATAGTTTCTTCAACATGTTCTTCTAGATCATCTTCTAAGTACAACGGAGCCTAAATATGATATTGTTTCCCCTCTTTCTCTATGCAGGAGTTGCAAGGAGGTCTCCTATACTGAGGATTGAAACCTTGGTTAGGGGTTGTTTGGTTTTTTCGAGGAGGGTTCTTGTTCTTTAACTCCAATTTCACAAGCTTGTTAGACAAGTTTATTATCAATTTTTTCATTTCTTCAAGATTCTTCTCTTGGGTTTCCTTTCCCTGGTTTGAGGAACTAGCTTCTTGTTTTTCCCTCCTCCTATCTCCATGATCAGTTTTCCCTCGCCATTTCCCAGTAGATGTGAAATTTTCTTCAACTTATACAACATCTATTTGAAACTGTTCTACGGTACGATACTTCCTCTTCCTAAGAGTGGAACTCAATTTTGGTTTAAAATCCCCAAAAAAAACCACTTTGGTAGCTTCCTGTGGAGGCTTGATTTCAGCAGGGAGGATATTGTACAATTTATTGAACCTTTTTATAAACTCTGACATGTCCTCATTATGTTTTTCCTTCATGAAATTGAATTCGGTGAGGATGTACCCGTGACCCCTCTTATCCCCCCATTTTTGCATGAAATAATTCTCCATCTCTTCCCAAGTAGTGATTGAAGAATTTGGTAGGTATTTGAACCATTTCCTGACCTCCCCATCTAGATACTGGTGTTGGGGTCTTGTGATTTGGAAAATTGGCATACCAAGTGACAAGGCAACATCAAAACCAATCGTTAGAGCTCTAGGACCTAGCCTTCCTAGTCTCAGAGAGGGATCTCTCAATTTTTTTTGCAAAGATATGACTTGTTTGATTTTAAGGGTTTGATTTTAGGCTAGTTATTAAGTGCAAGTTTGTTTGATTGTTTGGTTGGACATGATTATCTAGGCAGCATAGATAGAAAAGGGGAAATCTCTAATTCATTGGGCGATGGAGTCAAATGGAAGTCATGACAAGTCAATCGATAGATCAGAGGTATCAAATGGAAAATCTAACTTGGCCAGTGGATCTTCAAGGTCTTGCATGTGGAATGAAATGGACATGAAGGATTTAGAATGAAAAGTAGAACTAAGGGAAATTAAGAATCCTTAATTATATGTACTTCTCTACAAAGGGACTTAAACATTATCTGAACATGAAGAGGCATTCGATAGACAGGGCTAACCATAAATTCTACAAACCACACTTCAGCAAATAAATAATTTCAAGACAAACTTCTCCAATGAAATATAGGAGGCGAGAAACTCATTTAACTTCTAGTGATTTCACCTTCAAGGATTAGAAAACATTCAAGGTTCACAAATAACTGCATTCATAGTAGAGGGAACGCCTAAACATCTTTGATTACAGCTATAAAGACCTTGAAAACAGTTATTTTAAGCAATTACAAAGGGTATGATCGGAACAAAACCTCTTTGGCAGACTTGAAACGATGGTACTTTGAAGGGAGACTTCAGAAATAGTTTTTAAGTGGCAGCAAGTAAGCAGGGAAAACCATGAATCATTCTTGAGACCAACTGTATTGAACTATTTAATAAATAACAAGCATAAGGGTTCTAGAGAGAAATTAAGAATTCTCTAGAATATCTTAGCAGAAGAAAACATTAAGACAATGAAGAGTAAACAGAACTAAGGTGCTTTCAAAAGACATTTCTTAGTCTAAAATTTTTACTCTACTGTAATAGAGAATGGTAAAACATAATGAAACAGGAAATAACAATAACAGATTTAGAGTACTTCACCAATGACCAAGCTCAGGGATCCAACTCCATCAACAAACAGGTCAAGACATCCACAAGTTCCAGAACATCAATTTTCCTTCAACTTCCAAGAGACTTTGTATTACTTCAAAGAGTCATCAAATGCCAACAATACAATGAGTTCCAGTGCAGTATTTATGTTGCGAATGAGGAGGTGGAACTGATCTAGGGTTCAAGTGTTATTATTATAGAGTAAATGCATTCCTAGCCTTGAAAACCATGCAAGGCATAAGGTAGGAACATCTATGGCTACCTCTCTGTTTTAATAACTTTGTCTTAACTTCTAAGGAAAGATAGGTGAAAAGTTTGACTTTGCAGCCTATCTTTATCTTTTACAATAACTGCTTTGACAGATTGAAATATCTTCTGTAGTGTAATAACTTCTTGTTTGTCTTTGTAAGCATAAAGTAGGCTACAGGTGGCCTTTTAGATATTTCTGAGTTCTGAGTGAAATAACTACTCTTTGTTGATGTAGTCGAGGCTGCTTCAGCCTAAGCCTTCTTGATCTAAGCAATAAAATGTGCTTAAGGCCTGATTTAGCTTCTGGCCTTCATAATTCATCGTGTTGTCTTTAACACTTTTCAGACTTCTTCAAACTTCTTTTTATTTGTTTTTAAGTGTGTTTTTATCCTTTAATCCCATTTAAGCTTTTAATCATTGTCTTCTTTCTTCGATCTTCAAGCTTCATGAATTTTCTCTATTTTTGTGTGCAGGAGGTTCTTTGATGCGCTGGAGGGTTTTATGATTCAACCAGTGGTCATGAAACACTAATTAAACCTTTGAATCAACCCCTTAAACCCATTATTTGTCTATTTGGCCTCATGGATCGTCATCCAAGGCCATGTCACTGTAAACTTGATAGTGGGGTGGCTCTTTGACTTTGGACCACCATTAAACCTGCAATAAAACAAAAATATTAATAAATCTTGCGTTTTGGCTAAGAATACTTATCAGAGGCTCAGGATGGGTTTGAGGCTGTCGAAGGAGATTTTTAGAGGAGAGGGAGAAGCAGGGGAGGGTTCCGAAGGTGGAACAGGGCGAAAAAGCGGAAAAAATTTGAAATTGGGCGCGCAGAGGAGGAAGGCAAACATGCCATGGCAAGTGGGCAAGCCTGTAATTTAGTCAACGAGGTGGGCTCCTCTCTCACATGTCTACCACCTTTACGAGGCCTTCTAGGTGCATGTAGCTCAGTGGTGGAATCACTATCTCGGTCATATGATGTATCAGTGTCTGTCTCCATGGTGTTCAAGGTCTATGCAAGGTGTATGCTGGCTTGTATGAGATGAAAATGAGAATTTGGGTGTTTTTTTTTAATTGCCAAATGTATGGTAGTATGGAAGGGAATGTGGGGAAATAGGTGAGTAGGAACAATTAAGTTTTTTCAAGTGGAATTTTCCTTTTGAAAACTTGTGATTTGACAAATGTAGAGACAAGGGACAGCCACTTGATTTTTAGGATAAAATTGGGATTTGGGGAAACTTTTACAAATGGGATAGGGACAATGGGAATGAGATGGTAAGAGTGACTTTAGGGATGTAGGGAATATGGGATGGACTATAGTGATAGGATAACAGTGAGGGGGAGGAAAAACAAAGTGAGAAATGAAAAAGTTTGGCACAAAACCAATTTTAAAACTCCAACTTCAAAACCCTAAGGAAGCAATTTTTCAACAAAATGATAGGGTTTAAGTTTTGACATTCAAATTCTCATAATCCATTTTCAAACATTTGTGAATAGCAATTATAAGTTCACATGAACTTACTTGGACAAAATAGACCGAGTGATTTGGAATTTTTTTGGAGGCAATGGCAAAAATTTAGTTGTCTGCCCTTTGCACCGCGACCACTGCCCAGTGCGTCACGCCCCTTCAATGCGCCGCGACAATTCAAAAACACACGGAGAAGAGTGGCCCTATGCGTCGTGCTCAGTCTATGCGCCGTGACAGTTTCCCAATGCGCCGCACCAGTCAATTTCACCACAGTTTGGCTTCCAAACCTATTTCTTCACTCCTCCACGATTTTCTTTGGCTCATTGATGTCTTTGGTATGCAAATGGAGTTTTGAATTTGGAAAGATCTTATATATACCAAATATTTTAATTTTTGATTTGAAAAGCCCACTTTATAATGTTTGAAAACTTTGACACTTTTCAAATGAACTCTGTTTTGCTTGCTTTTTTAATTTTTGGACTGAATGATGAATTTCTTGTCTATTTTGCAGGGATGAATGGCATGGAGTTTTGGCAAAGGCAACCAGGGATGCGAGTGGAGCATTATCACAACTGAAGAACTTAAAAATTACATTGCATTTGTTACACAAGGATAAAATAGACAATTTTTCTTCAAAACAGAGTTTTGAAGAAAAATCATTATCAAGCATTATGATTATGAAAATTTTTGTAGTGAAACGTTATTTGAAGCTTCCTCATGTTCCTATTGGTATTATTAGACATTTTGAAACCTGATTAATAAAACCCTAGACCTAATGAGACTAAAAAACCCTAAAATGACTCTTTGCTAACCAGGAGACCAAAAATGACTGTAAATGACTGTAAATTATTTTGATGAACAGAACTAGGCCAGCAGATGCAAGACATGAGGGATATGAGTGACAATACCCTTCCGTCAGATGATCCATGCTCCTAATGGAATGTAGCTGACTGAACTGAATGAGACACTTAAAATGAAATGCAGCAAGAGATATTTGATCTCTGACGGAGGGATGAAGATACCGACTCTAACATTGGCTCCAATGGGGATGGTAGCTCCTTGGAGGTGCCAAGAACTACAGATTTCTGGGAGAGTAAGCAGTACCTTCGTCCATTGGGCTATGGAGTCCATAACTTCGACATATCAACACAAGACTCGTGACTCAATTTTATTGACTGAAACTTGACTCAAACCGACTCAATTTTGAAACCAAAATGACTGAAAGACCTGACTCGACAAACTCAAACCAAAGCTGAAATCAATCTTCAGAGTTATAGCCTTCACCTCGAGCCCCAAACTAAAGAAAATATCACAGCACACACTTGCAATGAGACTGAAATAAACTGGTATGTACAGTGAGAATGTAAAACAACAGAAAACATTTCAGAAATGATACCGCTTGAGCAGCCAACCATTGACCGGCCCTCCTGGAAAATCTTCCCCGTTCATCTCTTTCCGAAGAAAAGCATTCTGACCCCAATATGTAGCAATTTTAAAGGGTCCTTTCCAGAGATTTTCGAACTTACCATGCTTGCCCTTTTCCTCGTTCCTTGCATCCCATTTCAGCACCACTTCTTCCAATTGAAATTTGTCCGCTTTTTCTTTTCTGTCATATATTTTCTTAATTCTCTCTTGCAGGTTGAACGTGTTTTGGAAAACTTCTTCTCTAGTCTGCTGCAAATGGATCATTTGATTTATTCTCCTTTGCATATGATCATCTTCACTGCCATCTTCCTGCAGAATTTTGACCACTGGAACTGCGAGAGAAGTAGGAAATACCGTGTCAACTCCATATACTAACTCAAAGGGGGACATACCAATGGATTTCTTCTGACTCACTCTGTCTGCCCAAAGTGCATTGACCAACTTCTTATGCCAACTTTTCTTGTTTATTTTCAGCAACTTTTTAATGATATTGACCAAATATTTGTTCGAAGACTCTGCCAATCCATTGCCTTGTGGATGATAAGCGGTTGAGTGTCCCAAAATGATATGATACTTGTCACAAAAATCAACCATTCTTTTTTATTTGAAAGCTGCTGCGTTATCAGTAATTAACTTATTTGGGTAACCAAAACGAGACAAAATATTATTCTCAAGGAATGAAATTATTACCGAATCCGTAGCTTGCCTGGTGGGAATTGCTTCAATCCATTTCGTGAAATAATTTTTCGCTGTGAGGATCCACTTGTGCTGAGCTGAAGAAGCGGGATGGATCTCAATAATGCAATCCAAACCCCATTTCTGAAAAGGAGCACTAACCTCAATGGGCTTAAGCGGCAAAGGCTGCAATTTCTTCCTCCCTTCAAAAATATGACATTCATGACAGCTTTTGACAGTCTTATACAAATCAGCAAAAAGAGTCGGCCAATAATATCCCGCTCTCAAAATTTTATTGGCCGTTGTTTTCCAGAAAAGGTGACCTCCACAATCTCCCTTATGAAAATCCTCCATAACCTGCTTTGCTTCTTCTTCCACCAAACAATTTAGCAAAACACCACTGGGATCTTTCCAATAGAGTGCATTGTTCAAAATACAAAACATAGCAGCCTTCAATTTCAGAGTTCTACTTTTATTTTTAGCCATTCCTGGCGGTGGTGACAAGTTTTGGAGCACATATACAATATCTGAATGCCAAGGAGAATGAACAAAGATTTCTGATACCTGAATTAGCGAACTTTCTTCATTTCCCTCGGACATAGCAGCAATGAGATTGATGTCCAAGGCATGTAAATTTGATTCAACCATTAGCTTAGCCAGCCCTTGTCCTTTGATAAGCTTTGTAGGCTTTATCTCCACATCATACTCCAACAAGGCAGCAATCCATTTGCCTCGTCTCCCCTCCGGATCTGTTTGCACTAAAACATCCTTAACAACAGCATTAGGAACATAAGCAAGAATATGAGAATGCAGAATATATACCCGAAAATATTTCAACGCTTTCACTAGAGCAAGAGCTTGCTTTTCAATAATGTTATACTTTAAGGCTGCATATCTTAAGGTTCGGCTGAAAAAAGCAATTTTTTTTTCATGTTGATCTCTTTTCTGCATCAATACTGCTGCCATAGTATGCTCCGAAGCAAATGAAAACAAGATAAAATCCTGAGTATAATCCGGGCTGATCAAAACTGGAGCTGAAGAAAGAGCCAACTTCACCAAATTGAAAGACTTTATAGCCTCCTCAGTCCACTTCACTATGCTATATTTCTTAATCATGTTTGTAATCTCCCTTATATGTTCTGCAAGATTATGCACAAAATTGCGTAAGAAATTCATCTTACCATTAAATGATTGGATCTCCTTTTTGTTTCGAGGAAGATCAATTTTCTGAATAGCTTCTACTCGAGTTGGGTCAATATGGATGCCATCTTTTGAGATAATATCACCAAGAAGTTTTCCCTCATCCATGGCAAACAAACTCTTCTTCCGATTGAGCGACACACCATACTTTCTACACCGCTGAAAAACAATCTTCAAATGGTAAAGGTGTTCTTCATCTGAATTTGAAAATATTTTCAAATCATCAAGATACACAACTAGAAAAACATCTTTCTCATTTTCAAATGCCATATCCATTGCGCACTGAAAGGTTGCACCAGCATTCTTCAAACCAAAAGGCATTTTAGCATAATGGAAGGTTCCCCACGGAGTGGTGAACGTTGTTTTGTATCTATCATCATCATGGACCAGAATTTGGTTATAACCAGAATAACCATCGATTAGCGACATACGAGATGCTCCAACTACTCGCTGAAATATGTGATCCATTTTGGGCAACGGATAATTATCTTTCAAAGACATCTTATTCAGATTCCTAAAGTCAATGCACAAACGAATCTCACCTGTTTTCTTGCGGACGAGCACCAAAATAGAAATCCAATTTGAAAATCTTATAGGAACAATGATACCAGCCTTGTACAACCGATTCACTTCCTTCTCAATTGAGGGCAGCAACTTCAGATTTATTCTTCTCAACTTCTGCCTGAAGGGTTTTTTATTTGGCTTGATCGGAATGGTGTGCAGAATTATGTTTGTATCATATGTCTTCAAATATGAATAGTCCCAAGAAAATACGTCAGAAAAATATGACAACAAACTGATATACTTTGCTTTTACCTGTGGTGGCAATGCTTTGGACAATTTCACCATCTTTGGATTCTCAGCTGATCCAATGTTCACATCTTCAACTCCCTTTTCAGTTGGCCGCAAGGTTGGTTTTCTAGCTACGTCATCTTGATCGAAAACCTCCTCTAAAGGTATTAGACCTTTAGGAATGACATTATCCTTCAGCTGCAAAACTTCATCTGATTTAATTGCACATCAGCCCCACGATCATCATGCTCCACATCAATTGAAGTGTCTCTGAATTTGCCTTCATTTTGCAGAAATTCATCAAGCTCTTCGTCATCTTGAAACACTTGCCAATACCTTTGATTTTCCGGGATAGTCGGATGATGCTTCACATGAATTTTAAATTTGTTACTTGAGTTCATCAGAATTTTCAAATTACTTGCTGCCTTTGCAAGTGCATTTGCAATACCATTCTGAATACGAGGGACACAAGTCAAAGTATAGTCTGAAAAAAAATTCAAGATGTCAAGAACAACATTTTTGTAAGCCTGCATTCGAGGATGCTTAGCTTGTTATTCACCATTCACTTGCTTGATAACCAACTCGGAGTCGCCATACACTGCAATCCTCTTAGCATTCAACTTTCTAAGAATTTTCAGACCAGCAATCAGAGCTTCGTATTCTGCCTCATTATTTGAACAATCAAAAGCTAATTTATAAGAACAGACCCTTACATTACTGGGTACCTTTTTTGGGGCGGAAAAAGGGCTGCGTACCCAAATGTCAATTCCAGCACCATCACTTCTTACTGCACCTGTTAGGGTCCCGTGATTCGGCTGATTGGAAAACCAAATGACAGTGTAACATCAAACCAAGCTTTGGAGCCCAAGGACCTAGCCTTCCTGGACTCAGAGAGGGCTCTCTCTAAATGTGTAAGGGATATCTGTGTGTTTTCTTATTTTGTTCTGATATTAGGCTAGTTATGAAGTAGGTTTTTTGGTTTTGGTTTTAGGTTGTGAGGGATGAAACTGATCAAAGATATAATACAGGTAAAAAGATGTTAGATCAACTGGGCTATGGGGTCGAAAAGGTCAAGATAGCTATCAGACGATGATACAAGGCTGTTGAAGGGCCGATTTGATTCAAGGTAGAAAGGATCTTTGGGTAAAATGGAGTAAATGGACATCAAGTTTGTGAACAATAAAGAGTTTCAAGCATAACTAGTTCAATAGATAACATAAACATGGTAGGTCAAACCATTAATCATGCAAAATGTAACTATAAGTTAATAAATACACATAAATAAACATTCAAGCCATGAATAGAAGTATATGACCCTCTAACTTTGGGAAATGGCTTTTAGACTTTGGGGAAAACACTTAAGAAAGACAAACAACCTAACTTACTATGCTGGAACGCCTAAATACAGTATTTCAAGTTATTGGGCACTTTGAACAACAAGATTTTCATAGATTTAGGCAAAGGGCTAGATCGGAACTAGGCCTCCTTGGTTCAACAAAATGATAATCTAATCAGTCAAAGAGAAATTTCATGGATGGAACTATAACTAGCCATAGGTAAGAAGGGCGTACCGTAAATCATACTTAGCATGCATAAAACAATGAATGAAACAAGCAACAATATCCTCAAGTTATTAAAGAGCAGTTAAGAATTCTTTAATGTAACTAAGGAAGAGGAAAACATGAAAGCTATGAAGAAACAGGAAATTTGAGGTGCCTCCAAGGGCATATCTCAAATTTGTTCTCTACTTATCTATAGCAAGAAATAAACATGTATTCATGAATGAAAACTAGAAGACAACAACAAAGTAAGAGACACTATACCATTCTACCAAGTCATGGAATCCAACAACAATCCTTCATTCATCATCCAAGAACATCCAAGAGGCAATCCAAAAGCATGAGACAAGTATTTCTTCCAAAGCTTATATGACCATATATTGCTTCTCTTCTCAATTTCAGCCTTGTTTTACAATGAAATCCTTTGGAATAAATAGGCCAAAGTGAGGAAAACCTCATGGTTCAACTTGCCATCCTATTGGCCTAATCAAAATATCTAATCTTGTCCTTGAGGCTTTGAAAAGCCCAAGGCACAAAATATCTCATAAAACATCTAGAAAATGCCAAAAAGGAAAAATAATTGACTTTGCATCATTTTTCATGTGCAAAAATAGCTAAACGCACATTTGGAAAAAGCAATTTTTAAAGGTTCAAAAATTACAAAAATATTCAAAATTTATATCAGCAAAAGGTCCCCTGATTTGCCGGCAACATTTGGCAGCCTTCCCGATGTCAAAACGAGGCTTATGATAGCTCGTTGGAAATCTCTAAGTGTCTAATTTCTGGAACAACTGAAATTTTTCCAATCTGATGCCTGAAAGTCCTCCAAAACTGCACCTGTGTGTAAAAACCCAAAAATTACAGTCTGCTGATAGACCGGGCAGAGTGTGCAAAAAGCGAGCATTTTTCGCCATTTTGAGGGAGCAAATGATCTCCAAATGTCCTGAAAATCGCTGAGGGTGTGCTCCTGAATTTATGGCATCCAATGATACCATCCTCCTCCTTTGACGAATCCCAAAAATGAAATGGCGAATTTCATGAGTTTTGACCAAAAACTCAAAAATGCCAAAAAACCAAAATATGTCAAAATGTGCCCAAAATCGGTGAGTATGACCCTCAAGGGTCCTTAGCAACATGCTCTGAAGAAGAAGCCAAAATATGAAGTCCTGATGTGTCTCCCTTCACTTTCCGTGCCGGGCGCTTCCCTTTAACCTCCTTGAGCTTGTCTTGGGCAGCCTTTAACTTGTGACGGGCAAACTGATTTAGCTTTTGGTAATGCTTCGTCATCCTCCTTTGAAGCTCTACATCCCTGTTTGATTTCTCCAAATTCCTCTCTAAATGTTCATTGACTCTTTCAAGCCACGCCTCCTTATTGTTTTCTATCTCTTGCTCAAGAAATGCAGTGAGGGGAGTGGATTGGAGAAGGGATTGCTCTTCTTCCTTTTGCTTTTCAAGGGCTCTTTTAAGCCCTATGGTTCTAGGCCTTTTTCGCCTAGGCTGGTCTTCTTCTTCACTTTCATCAAAATCGCCTATGAGCTCATCTATCCTTGCTTGGGCTTTGGCGGCCTCTTTCTTGTACTTGGTCGCTCGTGTTTCATAGACATCCATATGGACACTCATTTGTCTATTTTGGATCTGCAAGAATTGATTGAAATTCCTTGCCCGATGAAGGTCATCCTTCAATGCATCAATTTGGCCCTCTCTATGGATTAAGAGGTTTTCTAGAATCCAGGCCTCGTTGTCACTGTCGTCGCTTTGGATTGGGATGATATCCAATGCACTCTCATGCTCATGACCTTCTCCTACCTTGCCCTTCCCTTTGCCTTGGAAGGCTATCCTTGCGCTCTTCCTCCTAAGCAAGTCAGTGATAGGCTTCTTCGGCAACTTTCCTTTGCTACGGAGAGCTCTTGTCACATTTGGAGTGAAAACCTTGGGCACCTTCTTTCTTGCTGTCCTGGGCTTGGCCTTTTTAGGAGAGGAAGGCATGATTCTTTTTCCTTTGTCATCTTGCTTGTCATCCTGTTGAACTTGCTTTTCTTCTTGAGGCTACTGTGTATCTTGAGGAGGTTGCTGTGCATCATGAGGAGAATGTTGTGTGTCATGAGGAGACTATTGTGTATCTTCTTCAGGCTGCCCCTGCTCCTCAATGTCATGTTGCTGCTCTGTCTCAATTTCCTGATGCCCTTGATCATCAATATCATGCTGCTGTTGTGCTTCAATTTCCTGCTCATTCTGTTGTTCAACCTGCTGCTCAAACTGCTGCCCTTCCTCTTGTTCCTGCTATTCATCACCACTGAGTTGCGGTTGTTCAGCACTCTCCTCCTCTTGTCCATGCTGCTGCCCTCCATCACTTTCTTCCTGTTGTTCCTCATATTTTTCTTCATGCTCATGTCCTTCCTCCTCTTGCTGGCCACTTCCCTCTCCCTCTCCTTGCTCTTTTGCCTGTTCTGTAGTGAATTTGAGCTTTCTAGGAGTAGGTATGCTAGAGGAAGGCGAGGGGAAATGAGTAGGAGATGTGGGAGATGTATGGACTGGAGGGACAGTGGAGAAATCTGGGTGACTGATGAAAACATCCCAAGAAACCTCTTTCTTCTCAAGCTGGTGAAGGATGATGATTTTAATGAGGGAGTGATGGAATAGAGAGGCTATTTGTTATGATTGAGGCTTCTTCTGGACTGAGGAGGCCATTTTCTCAATGATTTTTCACAAGAAGAAAGGGAGATTGAGCTGCTTGGTTCTTGTGAAGTGCACCAACAGTCGGATGTGATATGCATAAACTCGAGAAAATCCCCCCTCACAAGTGAAATACTTCATGATAATCTTCATAAGGGGAGCATAGCTGGCTAAAAGATAAGAGAAAGGGAAAATAGCAGCGCATGCTTCTCTGTGCTCAGGCTTGAGGAAAGGCTTGTAGTCATCCAAGTCCAAATAGCTTTGTTTGAACCATTTCTCGCCAATGTATGGGATTTTAGTAGCCTTGGATATGGATCTCGGGGAGAACTTGAAATCAAGGCCTGCTAATTGAAAATGTTTGTCTTTCAACCTCAAGGCGCACAAATGTGTTAATGGCGAGAAAATTTTGACCTCTTGTACCCTCTGGAAAAAATCCAAACACCCCACCTCATGAAAATTGAATAAGATAGATGGGTGTGCATTGACCTCTTCAGTGGAAATTGGCTCATACCTCTTGTGCAACCCACTTCTGCTATCTTGCCTGGGAGGCATCTTGATCTAGCTGCGCTCTTGAAACACCAAACTACTTCAAAGTTTTTGAAATGCCTTATTCAAACAAAACTCTGTCCCAGCCTGTCAACTTACTGTTTGATTAAGACAAAATTGGTTTTGAATGTTGTGTACAGTGTCTCCTTTGGTACAAGACCCATGCTCTTTCAAAGCAATGCCTTTTATTGCCTTTGTGTACCAAACAAACAATACTTATAATGAGCACACAGTCAATAAAAATAAACACAGTCAATCAACAAGTATCTACACAGTCAAGGGTTACTGTGTTATAGGATCAAGTGACAGAGCCTTGTAGCATTCAATCAACAATCAACTCCTCTTCAACAAAACACTGCTCCTTTTGGTGTGCCTTTCAACAAATATATTCAATACTATTTCACAATCAAAGTAAGTGTATATATAGTCAAAGGTGACTGTTCATAGGACAGGGTGATAGAGCTTTTAATGTTTTATGTGTTAACAAAGGTCTTGTAGCAGTCGAATACCAACCAAACTCCTTTCAAACAAAGCACTGCCCTCCCTTTACTTTGCTGCTTCTCACACTAGTTTGACCCACACACCTCTCAACTATGGATGGTAACTTACTTACGGAATCTGCCTTATGGAACTAAAAGACACAACACTGCTTTTTTGTCCCTTTAAAATACAGAGGATACCTCTAGAAGGTCACAAAATCTTTTTCAATGATCACTGTGTTTAAAAACTGACCCACTGTTTTGCCCTTAAAACACCTTGTCTCTTCCTTCTTCATCATAGTTTGAGGGCAGTTTCATTGGCCATTTAATGCAATCTCAACACTTTTCAATGTTCACCTTTAGCCAGCATAACCACATCATATCTTGTTTTTTCTTAAAAAATAAAAACATCAAACAAAACTGTGATTTCACTCGTGAGTTTTATCTCCTTTCCACCACTTAACAATCCTAAAAATATCAAGGAAGGTACATAGAATACCTCTAAAACTCGATGACAGGCTTTGGAGACGAGTTTGAGCAACCTTCAGAGGTGATTTGAGGCATCTTGGACGTTGGATTTATGCGCGGCACTTTAGAAGAAGAGAACGCCGCGCAAAAACATAGTCGGGTCGCCTTGTCGGGCCTTTGTGACCAAAAGTTACAGGCGCGCCACGCGGCCTTGTAACTCTGTGTATTTTGTGTGTCTGAGAGCGCCGCACACTCCTACAGGCGCGCCTCGCGGTGAAAACCTTGACAGACTTGTGAATTTTCTCAAATCTTCTGCTTCGACTCAGTTTACCAGCAAAGGAGGGATCACTCTTTGTTTTTTGAAATGCCAAACAAGTGGGGGCAACGGTCCTTTGTTTCTTTAAATGCAAAAAAACGAAAATCCCTCGTGCTTTGAATTGTAAGGGTTTTGAAAGTTTGGCTTTTTTGAAACAATACCTTGGGTTTTTTAAACCAAAATATGAAACATTTCATCCTTTGAAAATGAAGCTAAACTTCTTCTTTTTTCAAACAAAAACATAAAGGCAATGATCACTTCTTTCTAAGCCTATTTTCCCTTTTTGAAATGACATAACCCTTTTGAGAAATTTTTCTTTTAAAACTTTGACTGTCTCTCACTTAGAGGGAAAAATGTCTCCTTTCGTGGCAGTGGCATGTAAACTTTACCTTCAATGATTTTCAGAACCTAAAAGAATATGCCAAAGTTATTTTTGTCCTTCATGAACCTGTATACTTATTTGCAGTGCCCTTTGCTGAGGAAGAAACTGAACTGTCACCTCAAAATCCCTTTTATACTTCTGGTGCTTTGTATGAAAAGAGGACACTTGTAGAGGATGTTTTATGTTGTAGGGGGTTTTCTTTGACATTTTGACAGAGGTCCCTTTTCCATTTGCAAGAATAAACCATACTTTGCTTTGACATGAGGATAGTCTTGTTTATATGGTAAAGTGAAGTAGATGACAGTGTTTCTTGAGTTTCCTTCTTCAATGGTGAAAGGCCACAATGTAGTCCCATCCCGGTTTTTCTACTATTGTCCATTTAAAAGGAGATTTCTTTAACACTTCTCTCTTCACTCAAATTGCATTGATATGGTACCTTTGACCTTTTACAAGGAACATGCCTGTATTTGTTTTGAGATTTTCTCCAGAATTTGAAAACATGCCAAAGTCCTTCTTGCATCATATGAACAACTGTGTCTAGCTGCAATACTTCTTGGGGATTGAGCTTAGATTTTCTTTGTCAACTTATGATAGCAATCTGAATGACATCCTCTTATGAGTAGGGGGATCAGTGTCCCTTGAAACACAATCATAATCATGTCCTTTTCCAGTGAAATAACCCATCTCATCAACCACTCTTTAATTTGGTTTTGTTTTGAGCTGCAGATTGTCTTTTGAGAGATACCTTGTTAAGAGACAAGTTTTGACCCATTGGATTGCAGTGGTACCCCTGCTTTCCTTCTTGGTCCTTTACATTATTTCTCTGTTTCAAGTATCTCTTACTGTTCTTACTTTGTCTATCAGTCAGTGAGAAAACCTAGAAATAATCACTGCCCTGGCCCATTGCTTATGAATGAAGGAGGCCCTTCTCTTGGCAAAATATCTGATGTTTTTTCAACCTTCTGTCTCAGCCATATGAAGGCTGCCTGATGAACATATTGACAAGGGTTTTTCTTACACATGATGGCATGCAAACAACATTGAAAACATTATTGTTTTTACCTATGCTTTCAATCATCACTTTCCTTCAGAAAACTCTAGTCAGTGTCTCACTGTTCATTAAAAATAAATCTGTCTTACAGTCAGTTGCAACTCTTCAAGTCAAACTTCGGCCATCGCCCTCTGCTTATAGATGAAGGAGGCGCTCTCAAAAACCCTCTACTTATAGATGAAGGAGGTTCTTTGGTCCTCAAACCCTCTGCTTATAAATGAAGGAGGTTCTCAGTCATGTCATATCAACAGCCTCTTGACAGTGTTGTTTTTTCTTCTACTGTCCTTTCAGGCCTTGAATGAGGTTGCAAGATCTTGATGAGAAACTCTTTGCCCTGTAGATGCATCTCAGGCTCAAGATCACATTTAGAAGCAACTGTCTTCTCATGTGGAGCCTGAAATTGTCTTCTGAGATGCTGGTATGTTTCTGTCCTTGAAAGATCCATCAAACACTGTAAAACACCTAAAATCAGCTTGGGATTATGGTCTATGTATTGCTAAGACTTAAGGGTGTATTAGTGGCGTGACCTAGGGCTGTGACCAATTTTATTAGCAGAGTAGGAGGTCTGTTATGACTGGTCTATAGCAGATGGAGTTTTTTGGCTCTTTGATAGTTTGCCAAGGGAGAAATGCCTTAAAGCGCCACTTCCTAACTTAGGGGAGATTGTTTGAATAGATTTGGATTGTCTCTTTAGAGCTGATGGGCAGACTAGTATGGCTAAGGTTAGGTAGGATTTGATAATGAGGTTTCATCTCGTCATGGGCGGACTGAAAAGTAGGATGGCGAAAAAGTTTTAGGGGTGTTTTCCCAGCTGGAAAATATGACAAATTTTTGGATCAGCTACTAGAAAACTTGGCTGTCATAACTAGTCATCATCAACAAGTGAAAAATACTGATGACTAACAGTGGCTCCATTTGGGGAGGGCAGCTCCTTTTCAGAAGGTGTCCAAAATTTCAGATCTTTGGCTTATGAAGACCAGTGCCTTACCCATTGGTGCAATTTCACTTTTCTTTGATGTTACTTCTGAAAAGAGACAACATGATCAGTATCAACGATATTTCTACCTACCCCACTATATTTCCTAACATTTTTTCTTCCTTTGGGCGCATTTGGACTAGCTACCCTTTTGCCAACATATTTTTCTTTTTGTAAAATGAACCTATCTATTTCTACACTTATATCTGCCGGGAGTTCAGATTAAACTGATGAACTCCTTCATTACTCTACCTAAACTAGGTCAACTGTCAAGATTAAACTGTTTGACAGGATTTTTTTCTCTAATCTAAAACATGAAATTCAAAATGATCAAATCAGGGTTAAACAGTCTGATTTGTCATGTATCTGTGGCATAAAGGACAAACTGCACACAAATATTATTTTGCAAAAAGGAAATCTAGAAAAATGGGGCTAAGATGCACAATGTGTTTTTCATCCCTCGCTTCTCTCTTTGGTTCTGTTTTGGGCGTGTGGAACCAGTATCTTTTCCTAATCTACTCTCTGTGATAAGTCAATCTTACACAATGTTGACCATCTTTTTCACTCACTAACTTATCAACAATTAAATTTAAACATGTTCAGCTATGATTAGGCTAGATAGCTGAACAAGACACTTGAGTACTAGTAGCAGCATTTAGACTTGCGCGCTTTCCGAAGGACTATTTTTTGGAATATGGGGCCTTTTTTCTATTTTTCAACCACCCTCTTTTCTATCTTCTATTGTTTTTTTGACTTTTTGTTTTATCTATTTTTCAAAAAATGGTATATACAATGAATGAAATGTTTTCAACCTCAGAAATCTTGGAAATGACGAAATTTAAGCATCTTATCCTCGTAAGGATCTCCTATCATTCTTGGCCCACTCAACTCCTGGAAATAGAAATTTGGAAAGTTTTCTCTTTCCAACATGACATAAGGATTCATGCAAGAATATCTGAACAAACCAGTATCTTCCCGTTGTACCTCTTTGTATATTTGATTTCCACTCCTTCCTTTACTGTACATCTTCCTTAAGTAATGCATATACTCTTGGTTATTCTTGAAATAAATAATGACATCATCAAGGTATGCAAAAGTGCAGAAGTTCAGGACTGGAAACATGGCTTTCATGAGCATATTTTTGATATCCGGTGGTTTTGTGCTTTTGAGCCTGAAACTGGAACTACTTCCAGCATACTGAAAAAAATCTTTGGGTTGTCTACTTTGCAAGGGAATTCTTTGACTATAACCTGAAACATCATCTTGCAAAAATATATGGTTAAAAGCACCTTTTATTGGGATATCATGGTTTTGAATAGGAAGAATAAAATTTCTGTTATAGGGATGTGCACTAGTGTTTCTAAAATCAAAACAGACCCTATGACTAGCTATTTTATCTCTGATTACTACTGATTGGTTCAGACTGTTATATTTATTTTTGTCGAAGTTGTTTCTTGAAGAATTGGCATAGTGTTTTCCCCGGTTTTCCCTGTATGAAATGGTATTCTGCATGAGATTGCTAATTCTAGCATTTCTAAGCTTTTGGTGAAAAGACAGAATATGAGCCAATTCAAGTAACTCAGGTATTTTTGGGCTGCAGCTATCATCTCTGCTCATAAGAAGTTTATTAGGCATTTTTTCTGGATTTTGAGCTGTTATGGCTACGGTCAAAGTTTCATTTGCAGTGGAAGAGTTATGTGATGGTAAGTCTTTGAGGTAAGGTAGAAACATTAAACTTCCCTGCTCCTGAGTTCCAAACAGGTTTGTGATATGTAAGTCTTCTAATTCCTTTACCCTAAAAAAATTTTCGAAGGTCACTGCTGACGTTTGACTGAGGTTTGAGCAATTCGTTTGATAGTACATGATGGTTTGTGCTTCTTGCTCTATTCCTATTTCAGAAGGCACATACTTACTTTCCTCAAGACATAGTTGTTTATGATCATGGTAGTTTTGAGTATCTAGTTCATCATAGAGAACTAGGGGCAGCTGATGTGGTGTGTCTAAGTTTTCCTCAGTTTCTTGAGATTGTTCTTCAATGTCCTCATCAGTATAGAGAATAAAAGAGTTTAGGTCGGAATGCACGGAGTACATTGGAATGTTATCTGGCCTCTCTTGGCTACTGATCATGTATTTCATGTGTGACTCTCGATAGAGTATTCTTGTTTGGTCAAACACAGGAATGGTGGTGAAAGACATATCCAGTTGAATATTCCCTTGGAGCTTGGCTCCCAAGATCTGGATAGAAGCATTCCGTACTTGGGGGGAATGTCTGCCACTACTATGTCCATGATTAGATGTCTCGCAGGTATTTGGGCCAGACTGAAACACAGGTCTTTGATCAAACCTAGGCACTTGACTCTACTTGAATAAAATGAATACAAGTCTTTGTATGGTCTTGTGATCTCCAGGCCTAGTCTCTCCATTACAACCTTCGGCATAAGATTATGCGAGGCGTCGGAGCCTAGCATGGCATTGTGAAGGATT
Organism: Pinus albicaulis; assembly: GCA_034641835.2. NCBI lineage: Eukaryota > Viridiplantae > Streptophyta > Pinopsida > Pinales > Pinaceae > Pinus > Pinus albicaulis. Next base: position 515,203,291 of record CM076579.1, on the reverse strand, counting down.
TGGTCGTGGATATTTAAACTGATGTAAAAGGGAAGAGTGGTTCCCTCTTGGAATTTCCCTTCTACTTTTGGACCAAACAACACTTCAGGGGTGTCATCAGCTAGATTAAGGGTGTTGGCATCACTTCCCATATTCAAGACTTTCAACACTTGGGATTTGTAAGAGTTTTGGGTGATCAGCTCGGTAAGAGGCATGGTGATCTTTATCTTGGCGATCTCACCCTCAAAACTAAAAGGTAGTTTTATTTTAGATATGTTTGTTTCAGCTTTTTCAACCATGACCTTCTCTATGTTCTGAGTTTGCTGGGTCTGTTTCGGGATTTTGTTTACCACAGCCACCTCGGGAATTTTTTTGGAAGTACTAAGAGTATCTGAATCAGGGTTAGTTTGGGTAACTCTATCTTTGTTTTGTTCATTTTTCCCGACTATGATTTTGTTGCTGTTGACTGCTTTCTTAAGGATGGTATCAGGGGTTTTAGCAGTGTCTGAGCTACCTTTCTTGGAGTTGTCTTGATTTTTCCTGCTTCTAAGGTCATACTGCCTATGAGATTCTATTATGGAATTTTGGAAATCTATGGCAGTATCCTCGGAATCTTCATAGTTGGTTTCGTCCTGATTTGGAGAGAAGAATGATTGTTCTTCTTCTGTGATATATACCTCACTCTCATTATCAGACCCTATGAGGTTAAAATGACTTTCATCAATGGGTTTAGTATCCCTATCATCTTCTTCCACATAATTTTCATTAAATGGTGGCCTAATTTGTTGGTCATTTTCCCTTGGTCTGTTTTGAGGTTGTTCCCTCCTAAAATTTTGGTTACGGTTTCTGTTTGGAGGGTTTGGCTTATTGTCCCTAATAGAGGCCCTTTAATTTATCTTTTCCCACATTTTGGCCATGGTTTTGACTAAATCATATATTCTAGGATCTAGGGAAGGAGACGAAGTAGGGACCTCATCTCTATATGTGACCTTTCTTTCTAATCTAGTCCTAGCTCTTTTTTCTGCTAAGTTTGCTTCTGCTTTTATGGCTACTTGTTGCATTTCCTCTAGAGTAGGGGGATCCTTGTCTCTTAGCTGATAAGTCATGTTTGGATCAAAACCCTTGGGGAAATTTTCCAAGGCTGAACCAAGCAGGGGTTTGAAGTGAGGTGGGAGGGCATTATACACACTGTTGAACCTAGTGCAGTATGCCTGGACACTTTCCCCATTTTCCCATTTTAGATTTTTATATTCTAACAGGATTTGAATGGGGTTCTTTCGGAATTCCCACCTGTTTTTGAAGAATTGATATAGTTCTGGGATGTTGTGGATGCTATTTGAAGGCAAGCTCTTAAACCATGTTTTGGGTTCTCCGCCCAGGCTTTGGGCGAACATTCTCATTCTGACGGTTTCGTCTTGTTCTTCCATGTATTCAAAAGCATCGCTAATCCTACTTACATGCTGTTGAGCTGTGGCAATTTCTTCTCCGGTAAAGTGTGGGATTTTGTCTTGATAGCGATCTGGTAGGGGAGCCAAAGGTAGTGGAAACACCAAAGGTGCATACCAGGCTACCATGACGGGAGCTAATGGATGATGTACAAGAAGAGGGCTTGTGGGATGGGCTGAGGTGGTTTGAACATTAATGGTTTGGATAGGTGTGGCAGAAGTACTTGGACTAATAACCTGGTTTTGAGCAGATCTGGGATGGTATGAGCCAAAGTGATGGAGAAGCTGAAAGTCGGGAGGTGTGGTAGGTGAGGCTTATGTTCTAGGACTCTGTGGCAGATCTAGGGGCTCAAGATCGTCAAAGTTTATCTTACTATGTGACTTGCTTCTAAAAAGAGTCTTTTCTGACTCAAAGTCAAAAGATGAACCTGGTAAGATAGTGAGTTGTTCAGGTACTGATCTTGTTTTACGGATGGACCTATTGGTAGCTAGATTGTCAGTCTCGGAAACTTGCCATAGGATCTTCTCTGGGTCATCTACTATGATAGGGGGATTTGGGTCTCGATGAGATCTGGTGTAGATTCTTCGTGAAGCCAGATTTCGGGTCTAATACTTAGAGAGGGTGGTATTTGTGAAAGTTTCGGATGGATGGCCTCTCTGAGGTTATACTAAAGTGAAGGATGGTCAAAACCAAAAGGATGAACTAGTGGAGTCGCTAGGTGGAACTTGGTTGTTTTTGTAAAGACGTAGCTATGGTCCACCACCAGTAACTAGGGTAAAGTCAATCTGGGAATATTTTGGGGTTTTTCTGAGTTTTATGTGCAGCCTATGGTTTATCTAAATTATTCTAAACTTATTCTGACACTTTGCTAGGGTGGCGACAACAAAAAGAGTTTACTCTAAATTATTCTAAAGGCTGACAGTCTAAGTTAAATGTTGAAGGACTAAAGAGTCTATAAGAGTTCGCAAGACTGTCATGTACTCAGTGTCCCACCATCTCCCGCTATGTTAGTGAGCGATGGGATAGGTCGATCGGATAGTAACCTAGAGTTCGGTAAAATAGTAAGGCCTACTAGAGGCTAGTGGAGTCGCCAGGTGGATTTTTAGTTGTTTTGAGGTATATGTGTATGGTCCACCACCAATACTTTCAAAAACCAATCTAAGGAAGTTTTTTGGGGTTTTCTGAGTTTTTATGTGCAGCCTAGTATGTAAGAGTATTATAAACCTGATTCGTCACTTTGCTAAGATGGCGAAACAGAGAGTTTACTCTAAATGATTCTAAAGGCTGATGGTCTAAGTTAAATGTTGTAGGACTAAAAAGTCTATAAGATTTTTCTAGACTATCATGTACTCAGTAAGTCCCATCGTGATCGCCATTATGTTAGGGTCCCGTGATTCGGCCGATTGGTAAACCAAATGACAGTGTAACATCAAACCAAGCTTTGGAGCCCAAGGACCTAGCCTTCCTGGACTCAGAGAGGGATCTCTCTAAATGTGTAAGGGATATCTATGTGTTTGCTTATTTTGTTCTAATTTTAGGCTAGTTATGAAGTAGGTTTTTTGGTTTTGGTTTTTAGGTTGTGAGGGATGAAACTGATCAAAGATATAAGACAGGTAAAAAGATGTTCGATCAACTGGGCTATAGGGTCGAAAAGGTCAAGAAAGCTATCAGACGATGATACAAGGTTGTTGAAGGGTCGATTTGATTCAAGGTAGAAAGGATCTTTGGGAAAAATGGAGTAAATGGACATCAAGTTTGTGAACAATAAATATTTTCAAGCATAACTAGTTCAATAGATAACATAAACATGGTAGGGAAAACCATTAATCATGCAAAATGTAACTATAAGCTAATCAATACATAGAAATAAACATTCAAGCCATGCATAGAAGTATATGACCTTCTAACTTTGGGAAATGGCTTTCAGACTTTGGGAAAAACACTTAAGAAAGACAAACAACCTAACTTACTATGCCGGAACGCCTAAACACAGTATTTCAAGTTATTGGGCACTTTGAACAACAAGATTTTCATATTTTTAGGCAAAGGGCTAGATTGGAACTAGGCCTCCTTGGTTCAACAAAATGATAATCTAATCAGTCAAAGAGAAATTTCATGGATGGAACTATAACTAGCCATAGGTAAGCAGGGCGTACCGTAAATCATACTTAGCATGCATAGAACGATGAATGAAATAAGCAAAAATATCTTCAAGTTATTAAAGAGAAGTTAAGAATTATTTAATGTAACTAAGGAAGAGGAAAACATGAAAGCTATGAAGAAACAGGAAATTTGAGGTGCCTCCAAGGGCATATCTCAACTTTGTTCTCTACTGATTTATAGCAAGTGTTTGGTCTCAATCTAGTCTCCTAAATTGAGCTCATTTAATTGTCAACCAGGGTTGGTAAACTGCTGAAGTGAAGTGTACTGTATATACCTAGGTGCTTGTTTCTTAATGCGTTGTGTGTAGTGTTTTGTGATGTTTTTGGTCTTTTATGATAATTTATGATGTTTTTGGTCTTTTTGGCAATTTTATGTTCACAAGGAAAATGACTAGAAAGCTAGTGGAAGGAAGCTAATGATTAAAAACAGAGTGAAGCCTATTTGGTTGATGACAAATGACAAATGCAATTGCAGATATTGAAACAGAATCAAATCCAAACTATGACTAAGAAAAAACAAAGCTTGATAATGACTTTTAAGCAAATGATTCAAAGCATAAACTCAATTTGTCAAATTCTTCATCAAAGGTGTTTCAGAGAGAGCTTGAGACATGGTCAACTAAGTATGCAAATCCTCCTAACTAAACAGTTAAATAACTAACTTATAATGATGCAACATTTTATCCTTGATTAGAGATTTTTTGAAGCATAATTGGAGTAAAACATTGATATCATGATAAGATCTTCTACTCTAAGTCTAGTTCCTAACTCTATTCTGCAACTCAGTTTTATAGCACTACACTTCACTCAAAGGTTATAGATTTTTGAAATAGTCTTTTGAGGAATTGTTTGTTTGTGAGATGATAAGGAAGTTGCAGAATTACTTCAGGCCGTAAAATGATATTGTCTTTTGTTCATATGGTTATGAATCGATTATAGATTTTAGAACAAGAAGAGGTTTGTAAATAATGAAGGCTGTTTTGTTAAGTTTAACAACTGAAGTAATCTAATATGCAGTGAATGACAACTGAATGTGGAGTGCAAATGCAATGAGTTAAGCTAAAACTAAACTTAAGATGTCACTAACCTAAAACAGTGCTGAACTACAAGTCATTATCAAACTTAAAACAAAATAACTGAGCATGAGTTAAATGCAATTAGACTCCGGAGTATCCTAACTATGCTATCATGCATTATTCTAAGGAATTATACAGTCTGTTTGTCCATCATGATTGGTATTTTGGAAGAGTTTCTTAGAACAATCCTAACTGTACAATTCAGTGCAAATGCAAACATAAAGACTGAAAGCAATGAAAAACTAAGATATCATAGTTGTCTCCTACCCATCATTATGATATTTTGGAAGAGCTTTTTAAGAGCAAGAATAGCTATGGTACTTAGTGCAAACACACAACTGAAACGTTCAAGATCACAATCATGCTTAAGACATTATAAGGATTTTTTGGAAGAGTTTCTTCTTTTGGAAGAGTACTTAGCATAAGTATAACTGTGATGGTGAACAAAAGAGATTGCAATTAAATCCTACAATACTATAGCCATTTTCCCATTCATGATCATAATCTTTTGGAAGAGCTTCTTCTTTTGGAAGAGTTTTTAGAACGAGTATAACTATAGTAGCTAATGAAAACAACTACGAATTCAACTTCAAAAACGTAAAGGCAGCTAGGATACTTATCTAAATTACGTAAATAAATCCGTACAGGGGGCAGGGGCCCTCTACCACCAGACGGAATCTAACTCCAAATCAAATCAACGCTTTCAAAACAACACTGTCTGCTTCATTAAAAGAGAAATAACTTGAACAGAGCACTCTGCGTCTTCAGAAATGTAGCACATAATCTAAGCAAAATCTAGAACAAAATCTAGCCTAGCTCTCGGTTTCCCAAGTGTTTATATAACAAATGTACATAACAAGACTTGCAACAATTCCAGGATCATTGTCTTTCCTTATCGAAATCACATTAGGACTCTTGAAGTGGCTGCGTAAAAAGGAAAAATACATCTGGACTAAGATAGTCCTATTAGAATTCTGCCTTCTTAAATGTGTTCCCACGTACCAAAACCATACCCATAATTCGTTTCTTCCTTCATGGTGAGCAACAAACAATGTAGACATGACGTGGAATATACCCATATGCGGTTTTTCTTGAGAGGCCACCTGGAACATACCCAAACGTGAAGACAACTGCAGAATCGCCGGTTAGCTACGGAATGTCTGCATTCTGCAGCTAGTTCCGGTCAAAATGCATTACAATGACAAAAATCATAAAACTTAGCAAGTCAGTCATGTTAATCATTCTAAAAGTAATTTTAACTAAATTCATTGATCAATTGGGTCTGAAATAGCAATGGACAAAGGAAAATGAGGTAAAGTAGAATGAAAGAAAGCACAATCTTGAGGCTCAACAGCAAGCAAGAAACATGTATTCATGAATGAAAACTAGAAGACAACAACAAAGTAAGAGACACTATACCATTCTACCAAGTCATGGAATCCAACAACAATCCTTCTTCATTCATCCAAGAGCATCCAAGAGGCAATCCAAAAGCATAAGACAAGTATTTCTTCCAAAGCTTATATGACCATATATTGCTTCTCTTCTCAAGTTCAGCCTTGTTTACAATGAAAGCCTTTGGAATAAATAGGCCAAAGTGAGGAAAACCTCATGGTTCAACTTGCTATCCTATTGGCCTAATCAAAATATCTAATCTTGTCCTTGAGGCTTTGCAAAGCCCAAGGCACAAAATATCTCATAAAATATCTAGAAAATGCTAAAAAAGGAAAAATAATTGACTTTGCATCATTTTTCATGTGCAAAAATAGCTAAACACACATTTGGAAAAAGCAATTTTTAAAGGTTCAAAAATTACAAAAATATTCAAAATTTATATCAGCAAAAGGTCCCCTGAATTTCCGGCAACATTTGGCAGCCTTCCCGATGTCGAAATGAGGCTTATGATAGCTCATTGGAAAGATATGAGTGTCTACTTTCTTGAACAACTGAAATTTTCCCAATATGATGCCTAGAAGCTCTCCAAAACTGCACCTCTGTGTAAAAAACCAAAAATTGCAGTCTGCTGATAGACCGGGCAGAGTGTGCAAAAAGCGATCATTTTTCGCCATTTCGAGGGAGAAAATGATCTCCAAATGTCCTGAAAATCGCTGAGGGTGTGCTCCTGAATTTATGGCATCCAATGATACCATCCTCCTCCTTTGACGAAACCCAAAAATGAAATGGCGAATTTCATGAGTTTTGACCAAAAACTCAAAAATGCCAAAAAACCAAAATATGTCAAAATGTGCCCAAAATCGGTGAGTATGACCCTCAAGGGTCCTTAGCAACATGCTCTGAAGCAGAAGCCAAAATATAAAGTCCTGATGTGTCTCCCTTCACTTTCCGTGCCGGGCGCTTCCCTTTAACCTCCTTGAGCTTGTCTTGGGCAACCTTTAACTTGCGACGGGAAAACTGATTTAGCTTTTGGTAATGCTTCGTCATCCTCCTTTGAAGCTCTAGATCCCTGTTTGCTTTCTCCAATTTCCTCTCCAAATGTTCATTGACTCTTTCAAGCCATGCCTCCTTATTGTTTTCTATCTCTTGCTAAAGCAATGCAGTGAGGGGAGTGGATTGGAGAAGGGCTTGCTCTTCTTCCTTTTTCTTTTCAAGGGCTCTTTTAAGCCCTATGGTTCTAGGCCTTTTTCGCCTAGGCTGGTCTTCTTCTTCACTTTCATCAAAATCGCCTATGAGCTCATCTATCCTTGCTTGGGCTTTGGCAGCCTCTTTCTTGTACTTGGTCACTCGTGTTTCATAGACAGCCATATGGACACTCATTTGTCTATTTTGGATCTGCAAGAATTGATTGAAATTCCTTGCCCGATGAAGGTCATCCTTCAAAGCATCAATTTGGCCTTCTCTATGGATTAAGAGGTTTTCTAGAATCCGGGCCTCGTTGTCACTGTCATCGCTTTGGATTGGGATGATATCCAATGCACTCTCATGCTCATGACCTTCTCCTACCTTGCCCTTCCCTTTGCCTTGGAAGGCTATCCTTGCGCTCTTCCTCCTAGGCAAGTCAGTGATAGGCTTCTTCGGCAACTTTCCTTTGCTACGGAGAGCTCTTGTCACATTTGGAGTGAAAACCTTGGGCACCTTCTTTCTTGTTGTCCTGGGCTTGGTCTTTTTAGGAGAGGAAGGCATGATTCCTTTTCCTTTGTCATCTTGCTTGTCATCCCCTTGAACTTGCTTTTCTTCTTGAGGCTGATGTGTATCTTGAGGAGGTTGTTGTGCATCATGAGGAGAATGTTGTGTGTCATGAGGAGACTGTTGTGTATCTTCTTCAGGCTGCCCCTGCTCCTCAATGTCATGTTGCTGCTCTGTCTCAATTTCCTGATGCCCTTCATCATCAATATCATGCTACTGCTGTGCTTCAATTTCCTGCTCATTCTGTTGGTCAAACCTGCTGCTCAAACTGTTGCCCTTCCTCTTGTTCCTGTTGTTCATCACCACTGAGTTGCTATTGTTTAGCACTCTCCTCCTCTTGTCCATGCTGCTGCCCTCCATCACTTTCTTCCTGTTGTTCCTCATCTTTTTCTTCATGCTCATGTCCTTCCTCCTCTTGCTGGCCACTTCCCTCTCCTTCTCCATGCTCTTTTTCCTGTTCTGTAGTGAATTTGAGCTTTCTAGGAGTAGGTCTGCTAGAGGAAGGTGAGGGGCGATGAGTAGGAGATGTGGGAGATGTATGGACTGGAGGGACAGTGGAGAAATCCGGGTGATTGATGAAAACATCCCAAGAAACCTCTTTCTTCTCAAGCTGGTGAAGGATGATGATTTTAATGAGGGAATGATGGAATAGAGAGGCTATTTGCTGTGATGGAGGCTTCTTCTGGACTGAGGAGGCCATTTTCTCAATGCTTTTGCACAAGAAGAAAGGGAGATTGAGCTGCTTGGTTCTTGTGAAGTGCATCAACAGTCGGATGTGATATGCATAAACTCGGGAAAATCTCCACTCACAAGTAAAATACTTCATGATAATCTTCATAAGGGGAGCATAGCTGGCTAAAAGATAAGAGAAAGGGAAAATAGCAGGGCATGCTTCTCTGTGCTCAAGCTTGAGGAAAGGCTTGTAGTCATCCAAGTCCAAATAGCTTTGTTTGAACCATTTCTCGCCAATGTATGGGATTTTAGTAGCCTTGGATATGCATCTCGGGGAGAACTTGAAATCAAGGCCTGCTAATTGAAAATCTTTGTCTTTCAACCTCAAGGCGCAAAAATGTGTTAATGGTGAGAAAATTTTGACCTCTTGTACCCTCTGGAAAAAATACAAACACCCCACCTCATGAAAATTGAATAAGATAGATGGGTGTGCATTGACCTCTTCGGTGGAAATTGGCTCACAACTCTTGTGCAACCCACTTCTGCTATCTTGCCTGGGAGGCATCTTGATCTAGCTGCGCTCTTGAAACACCAAACTGCCTAAATTTTTTTGAAATGCCTTCTTCAAACAAAACTCTGTCCCAGCCTGTCAACTTACTGTTTGATTAAGACAAAATTGGTTTTGAATGCTGTGTACAGTGTCTCCTTTGGTACAAGACCCCTGTTCTTTCAAAGCAATGCCTTTTCTTGCCTTTGTGTACCAGACAAACAATACTTATAATGAGCACATAGTCAATAAAAATAAACACAGTCAATCAACAAGTATCTACACAGTCAAGGGTTACTGTGTTATAGGATCAGGTGACAGAGCCTTGTAGCATTCAATCAACAATCAACTCCTCTTCAACAAAACACTGCTCCTTTTGGTGCGCCTTTCAACAAATATATTCAATACTATTTCACAATCAAACAAAGTGTATATACAGTCAAAGGTGATTGTTCATAGGACATGGTGATAGAGCTTTTAATGTTTGATGTGTTAACAACGGTCTTGTAGCAGTCGAATACCAACCAAACTCCTTTCAAGCAAAGCACTGCCCTCCCTTTACTTTGTTTCTTCTCACACTGGTTTGACCCACACACCTCTCAACTGTGGATGGTAGCTTACTTACTTATTTACTGCTTTTTTGTCCCTTTAAAATACAGAGGATACCTTTAGAAGGTCACAAAATCTTTTTCAATGATCACTGTGTTTAAAAACTGACCCACTGTTTTGCCCTTAAAACACCTTGTCTCTTCCTTCTTCATCATAGTTTGAGGGCAGTTTCATTGGCCATTTAATGCAATCTCAACACTTTTCAATGTTCACCTTTAGCCAGCATAACCACAGCATATCTTTTTTTTTCTTAAAAATAAAAGCCTCAAGCAAAACTGTGATTTCACTTGTGAGTTTTATCTCCTTTCCACCACTTAACAGTCCTAAAAATATCAAGGGAGGTACATAGAATACCTTTAAAACTCGATGGCAGGATTTGGAGATGATTTTGAGCAACCTTCAGAGGTGACTTGAGGCATCTTGGACGTTGGATTTATGCGCGGCACTTTAGAAGAAGAGAACGTCGCGCAAAAACATAGTCGAGTCGCCTTGTCGGGCCTTTGTGACCAAAAGTTACAGGCGCGAGGCGAGCACCTACAGGCGCGTCACGCGGCCTTGTAACTCTGTGTATTTTGTGTGTCTGAGAGAGCCACGCACTCCTACAGGCATGCCGCGCGGTGAAAACCTCAATAGACTTGTGAATTTTCTCAAATCTTCTGCTTCGACTCAGTTTACCAGCAAAGGAGGGATGACTCTTTGTTTTTTGAAATGCCAAACAAGTGGGGGAAATGGTCCTTTGTTTCTTTAAATGCAAACAAATGAAAATCCCTCGTGCTTTGAATTGTAAGGGTTTTGAAAGCTTGGATTTTTTGAAACAATACCTTGGGTTTTTTAAACCAAAATATGAAACATTTCATCCTTTGAAAACGAAGCTAAACTTCTTTTGTTTCAAACAAAAACATAAAGGCAATGATCACTTCCTTCTAAGCCTATTTTCCCTTTTTGAAATGACATAACCCTTTTGAGAAATTTTTCTTTTAAAACTTTGACTGTCTCTCACTTAGAGGGAAAAATGTCTCCTTTCGTGGCAGTGGCATGTAAACTTTGCCTTCAATGATTTTCAGAACCTAAAAGAATATGCCAAAGTTCTTTTTGTACTTTATGAACCTGTATACTTATTTGCAGTGCCCTTTGCTGAGGAAGAAACTGAACTGTCACCTCAATATCCCTTTTATACTTATGGTGCTTTGTATGAAAAGAGGACACCTGTAGAGGATATTTTATGTTGCAGGGGGTTTTCTTTGACATTTTGACAGAGGTCCCTTTTCCCTTTTGCAACATAAACTAACACTTTTCTCTGGATGTATGAGGATAGTCTTGTTTACAGTGTAAAGTGAAGTAGATGACAGGTGCTGCTTGAGTTTCCCTTTCTGAATGTGGGTGAAAAAACTGCAGTTGCATTTACCCCGGCTTTTCTACTATTGTCCATTTAAAAGGAGATTTATTTAACACTTCTCTCTTCACTCAAATTGCATTGATATGGTACCTTTCACCTTTTACAAGGAACATGCCTGTATTTGTTTTGAGATTTTATCCAGAATTTGAAAACATGCCAAATTCCTTCTTGCATCATATGAACAACTGTGTCTAGCTGCAATACTTCCTGGGGATTGAGCTCAGATTTTCTTTTTCAACTTATGATAGTAATATGAAGGACATCCTCTTATGAGTAAGGGGATCAGTGTCCCTTGAAACACAATCATAATCATGTCCTTTTCCAGTGCAATAACCCATCTCATCAACCACTCTTTAATTTTGTTTTGTTTTGAGCTGCAGATTGTCTTTTGAGGGATACCTTGTTAAGAGACAAGTTTTGACCCATTGGATTGCAGTGGTACCCCTGCTTTCCTTCTTTTTCCTTTACATTATTTCTCTGTTTCAAGTATCTCTTACTATTCTTACTTTGTCTATCAGTCAGTGAGAAAACCTAGAAATAATCACTGCCCTGGCCCATTGCTTATGAATGAAGGAGGCCCTTCTCTTGGCAAAATATCTGATGTTTTTTCAACCTTCTGTCACAGCCATATGAAGGCTGCCTGATGAACATATTGACAAGGGTTTTTCTTACACATGATGGCAAGAAAAAAACATTGAAAACATTACTGATTTTACCTCTGCTTTCAATCATCACTTTCCTTCAGAAAACTCTAGTCACTATCTCACTGTTCATTAAAAACAAATCTGTCTTACAGTCAGTTGCAACTCTTCAAGTCAAAATTCAGCCATCGCCCTCTGTTATAGATGAAGGAGGTGCTCTCAAAAACCCTCTGCTTATAGATGAAGGAGGTTCTTTGGTCCTCAAACCCTCTGCTTATAAATGAAGGAGGTTCTCAGTCATGTCATATCAACAGCCTCTTGACAGTGTTGTTTTTTCTTCTATTGTCCTTTCAGGCCTTGAATGAGGTTGCAAGAGCTTGATGAGAGACTCTTTGCCCTGTAGATGCATCTCAGGCTCAAGATCACATTTAGAAGCAGCTGTCTTCTCATGTGGAGCCAAAAATTTTCTTCTGAGATGCTAGTATGTTTATGTCCTTGAAAGATCCATCAAACACTATAAAACACCTAAAATCGGCTTGGGATTATGGTCTATGTATTGCTAAGACTTAAGGGTGTATTAGTGGCACGACCTAGGGCTGTGAAAAATTTTATTAGCAGAGTGGGAGGACTGTTATTACTGGTCTATAGCAGATGGAGGTTTTTGGCTCTTTGATAGTTTGCCAAGGGAGAAATGCCTTAAAGCGCCACTTCCTAACTTAGGAGAGACTGTTTGAATAGATTTGGATTGTCTCTTTAGAGCTGATGGGCAGACTATTATGGCTGAGGTTAGGTAGGATTTGATAATGAGGTTTCATCTCGTCATGGGCGGACTGAAAAGTAGGAGGGCGAAAAAGTTTTAGGGGTGTTTTCCCAGCTGGAAAATATGACAAATTTTTGGATCAGCTGCTAGAAAACTTGGCTGTCATAACTAGTCATCATCAACAAGTGAAAAATACTGATGACTAACAGCACCATCAAAATCCATGGTCCACAAGCCATCTTCATCTTCTTCTAAGTGCTGAAATTCTGTTTGCTCTGTTATTTCTGCTTGTTGTCCATCAATTTTTTGTTGTTGTTGGAAGGCTGATTGCTCGGCGGAACTTTCATCTTTCTTCAAAACCTCTCTAAAATTCTTGGTGATTTCCAGAATGTATTCTACTTTAACTAATTGGCTATTTACATCATTGAAACTATCTGAATACAACACAAATGACTCTAAATCTGTATGTACATAATTGATTGGATGATTTACCGGTTTTTCCTTGCTGGTGATCATATACTCCATCTTTTGCTCCCGATATAATTTCCTCATCTGACCAAACACAGGAATAGTAGCATAGGAGAAATCAAGCTGAAATGTTCCCTTTAGTTTCGCTCCCTAATATCTGGAAAGAAGCATACCAAATCTAGAAGGAATATCTGCCACAACCACATCCATCAAAACATTTTTAGTAAGAATCTGATCCAAACTGACCACCAAATCTTTGATAAGCCCAATGAATCTTACTCTACTGGAATCAAAAGAATAAAGATCATGATACTTTCTAGTGATGTCCAATCCCAATTTCTCCATGATTTCCATCGGCATGAGATTATGAGAGGCTCCAGAATCAAACATAGCATTATGTAACACAAACTCATGCAATCTAAGGCTGATATAAAAAGAAGGCACATCACTATCTGGAGACTCACCATCCAATGCTGGTCCAAAAATCAACTCAGGTTGATCATCTTCCACATTCACCATATCAGAAAATGGATCTAAATTCAAAATATTCGACACCTGACCCTTATAGCTGATGTTCTTCATCAACTCAGTCAAAGGAATGGATACTTTCAACTTAGCAATTTCATTTTCTAAGATAAAAACTGAAATTTTATCTACCTATTTAGCTGGAACATCCTTCTTTTCAGTTTTATCCTTTGATACAATTGGCTTATTGGATATTTCATTTTCTGATGGAGATTTGCTAGTAGTGGGATCAGCTATCTCTTTTCCCTTCTTTTGTGCCACGGGTGAATCATTCTTTGGTGTTGAAACTTCCTTTCTCTTTTGAATTGGATTAATAGGGAAATCTCTGTTTCTGAGTGAATATTTTCACTGCTAGGCTGACAAGGCATTCATATATCCCCTCTGATACTCATCATATTCTTCTTCAAGAGCTGTGTCATTTGCCAAGATGAAATCCTCGTATTTTTGTACAGCTGAGTTTTCTGCATACTCCTCATCTTCAGTGATAAAAGTTGGCATATCATCAGGTGTAAAGAAGTGATTCACTTCTCCTATTACATTCTCTTCATCATCTGATTCCGGACCAACAAAATTCTGTTGTAAGGGTGTCTTTACTTGCTGATGTACTGTTGGTTCTTGTGCTCGCTGCTCTCTTTGCTTGATTCTAAATTGTGGTGCTTGATTCTAAATTGCAGTTGCTGTTGACCATGGAAGTTGGGATTTCTGATCTGCGGTTCAAGATTATCAAGTGTTAATCTTTCAAACATCTTTTTGATCTTCCGAAGCATTTAATCTGATGTAGAAACCTCTTCCTTTATTGCTACTTTCTTTTCATCTCTCATTCTAGCTCTCCTGGCATACAAATTAGCTTCAACACTGACTGCAATTTTTTGCATATCTTCTAAAGTAGCTGGACTTCTTTCTCTCAATTGATAAGCCATGTTAGGATCGAATCCATCTGGAAATTTAATCAAAGCAAATCCCCTAGGTGGCTTTATATCATCAGGAATTGCATTATAAACAGTATTAAATCTAATACAATAGTCTTGGATAGACTCACCAACATTTCGCTTGATATTATCATATTCTGAAAGGATTGAGAGCAGATCTTTCTGCACTTCCCATCGATCTAATAATTGTCTCTGAAGATTGGCCAATGTAGAAATACTTCTAGCCGGCAAATCTCTGAACCACTTTCTCACTTCTCCTCCAAAGGTTTGAACAAACAATCTCATAGTTACATTTTCTGCATCAATTTCATTAAGGTCAAAGAAATCTGCCATTCTATCTACATGTTGCTGAGCAGTGACACTTTGAGGAGTGCCATCGAATAATGGAATTTTTCTTTGATAATCTGCGGGCATGTCATCTAAGTTTTGAGGCAATACGAGAGGTGCAAATCGGGCAGCCATTTCTCTTGGTGGATTTACAATCGGTCTTAGAGATATAGGAGGAGTCGGAGCAGTTGATGTATGAGGTATAGATGGAGGTGATACTATTGCAGATTGTTGATCAGAAATAGATGGTTACACGGGAATGGTAGGAATGAAAGGAGGCTCGGTATGAACTTGTGAACCAGATGTAACTGCTGATGGCCCAAGAGTTTCAGATGCAGATTCTATGAACTCAGGAATATTTGTTGCCACAATGGAATTCTGAATGTTCAAAATGTAACTGTCAATGGATCTATTAGCTTGTTCAATTTCAAGGTACTTGATAAACTCGGGATTTATGATAGTAGAATCAATAGCACTTTCAGACTTCATCTCAAACAACGACAACTCAAATTGTTCGTCAAACTCAAGATCTTCAAGGTACTCAAAAACAGCAGGACATGAATGAGATTTAAACAGAGGAATCACAGGACTTTCTCGATGAAGGATTCTCGAAATAAGATTGGGATTTTCATACACTGGAGGTGGATCCGGATCCAGATTTGCTTTGGTATGTCTTCTGGAAGCCAGTGTGTTGAATTATTTTCAAAAATCAAAGGGACAAAACCAACTTGTTCAGCCTATCAAATTCTAAACTCATCATACAAAGTCTAGAATGATCTGATGTACTAGGTGCAATTTACAATTCAAGTGTCACGTTTACAAACTAGACCGGAGATTGACTGAAGCAGCGTTTATCTATTTTCGCTAATGCAAAGCAAGAGCATTTCGAAGGCTACCTGGCATAACTTCAGGCTCCGTCTGTAGCTTATAAAACAAATAACACTAACAAGCAAACCATTTTACTCCCCAGTATGTTCGCCACTATGTTATTGCCTAAATCTACCTCAGGCTTAAGGAAGGCAGAGTTCAGGGTAACATCAAACCACGCTCAGTCTGGTAGCTAGCCCTACCAGATCAGGAGAGGGCTCTCTCCGGGTCAATCTCAGCAAAGATAATCAATAGGGCTTGGGATGACTTGAAATAAAGGCTGATTTTAGGCTAGGTATATAAGTAAAGGATTTTGATTTTATTTTGGGGGTTTTTGTTGGAATCAAATGGAAAGGCAGTGTTGGGTCCGGGGATGAGGCCTAGTTTTTGAAGAGTTCTGAAAGGGGCAAGGAAGGCAATTGTTTTGATGCTTTGGATTGAATGAATGGATAGTTCAGACCTGTGAGGAGCTGAAGAGGGAAAGAAGCTTTCAATAATCCTCTTCAAACAGATGAAAACATGGAAAATTAAACAAAACTCAAGGCAGAGCAAAGAAATCTAATGAATTCCACCTTTATCACTCATTTGTTTAATTTAAGAAGAAAGTAGAAGGGAAATGATACACATAAAACATTAGTGAACTTACAATCACATAGAGAAACACACCATCAAAACACAGAGCTACATGGATCCCAAAGAGTGCTGCAAACCCTGGTCTATTCCTTTGCCAAAATTGCAGAGATGAAATGTACAATGAAGTGCCAAGCAATCCCAAATGTCCAACCCTGAAAATGACTAAAGAACTACAAGATATAGACCAGCCGAACTCATCCCCATGCCTCTAGGGGTCGAGCTCACCATTCTAGGAGCTGTTTCAACAAGATCTAAACTAAGAACTGGAAAATAGGCAATGAAACAGCTTGCCTCTATAAGATAGGAAACTGATTCATTTAGTTACATTTCACTTTTTGGTAAATGAATCTACTTGAATGAGTAAAAATGTGCCAAAATTACATCAAAGTCATGAAATTACATCAATTTACATCAAGAGCAGTACATATGACGATAAAAAAGTCAAAATGGCCAAAACTAGGCGAAAATCTGAACTGCTGAGTGAAAATTAGGCCAAATTTCTCAATGCGCCGCACCTGAAATCTCTATGCGTAGCGCCACTTTGAGGTTGATTTTGAGTGCCTTCCCGAAGTCCAAATTGAGAGAAGGATAGCTCGTTGGAAAGCTATGCCTGTCTAGTTTCAAAACCAAGTGGAATTTCTAAATTTGGTTTCCATTTTCCCCTTCAAAAACCAAATCTCCCAACACTGCTTTCTGTATGTCCAAAAAGTGGCAGAAAGGCCATTTTTAAGGTGTTTTTGACCCTTCAAGCAACCCAAAACTTGTCAAAATCCTTAGGTAATGGATAAGAATGCATAATTTTTTATGAAAAATCCAGAAATTCAAAGTTTTCTTCAAGAGGATCTGCCAATTATAAGCGCGCGCCAAGTGGCGCTACCCGTCGGGCAGGAAAATCTGTTTTAAGGTCAAAAATTTCAAAATTGACAAAAAGTTTCCCAAATTTCTTGAAATTTGGGCTGAATGTCCACCATCAAGTGCTATGCTGGGCCACAGAATATTCGGCCAAAATTTGGATTCTATCATACCTTTTGCGACGCTTTAGTGCCCTTTTTAGTCTTGCTTTCAGGATCTTGATCCTTGCTTTGCAAACATGATTTCGCGCCCAATAATGGTTCTTCATGTGCCTGAGCATGTTCTTTTCCTTATTTTCCTTCTCCAATAGCTTCTCAAGATGAATATTGACCCTCTCAAGCCAAGTCTCTCTATCAGCCTCAATCTCCCGCTCAATGGATGTCATCTCGGTTTGGCTTCTTTGGGCAGCTTGCCGATTCTCACGGATGTTTCACAACTCCATGATTGTTTGCTGATCTTCCAACTTTTTTTTTCGCTACTCTAGGTAATTTATGATCCATTGGGCTCTCTGCAATTTTACGGTCAATGTGTCAATCTCCGCCTTCTGCTCCTGAATAGTCTCTCTCAACTTTGATCTTGGAGAGCTCAAATCCTCATCAATCAGTATGAAACATGTGTCTTGGCCTCCTGAAGGGCCCTCATCCTGCATGGGCCTCTTACCTTTTTCGTGTACCTATACCTGTGCTACTGATGATGGCAATGAGACCCCTTCCACCCCAGGTGGAGATAGTACTCGCCGGGCTACTGCAAATAATCCTCTAGTGCCTCTCTGATAAGTGATATACATCGGCACACTAGTAGTCTCTGCCTCCTGACCTCCATACTGATGTGAAGGTTCACCTGCATCATGGACAACCTCCGGAGGAACCTGAGGAGCTGTGAAGAAATCATGGGAAATGAAATCCTCCCATGAAATACCCTACAATCCAAGCTGATGTACAGCCACGATCTTGATGAGTGCATAGTGATAAATATTGTTGTACTGTTGCACAGGAGTTTTCCTCTGCATAAGAGTGGTCATTCTCTCGATGTTCCGGCACATGAAATAAGGAATTTTGATCATCCTCACCCTTATTAAATGCATCAATAACCTGATGTGGTAGGCATAGAGGCATGAAAACTGGCCCTCACAACTGAAATATCTGATAATGAGTTTCATCATAGGCGCATAGGATTCCTTTAAGAACCAGAATGGGAACACCCTGCTGAGTTTCCTCACAAAGCTAGGCCTGATGTATGGTTCATAATGCACTCTGTCCACTTGATGTCTTTTGTTCCACCGTTCACCCACATTCGGTATTCTGGTTGCTTGAGAGATGGTTTCCGGTGTCAAAGTGAAATTTACACCAGCAAGAGTTACCTGACCATCATGTAAATGCAATAGAAACAAACGAGCCAACTCCTGATGACAATGAATCCTAGCAATCATTTCACAAAACTAATAGCATGACTGCTCTCGAAAACATGCCATGGAAAGTGGGAAAGCCTGTAATTCTGTCAACGAGGTGGGCTCCTCTCTCACATGTCTGCCACCTTTACAAGGCCTTCTAGGTGCATGTAGCTCAGTGGTGGAATCACTATCTCAGTCATATGATGTATCAGTGTCTGTCTCCATGGTGTTCAAGGTCTATGCAAGGTGTATGCTGGCTTGTATGAGATGAAAATGAGAATTTGGGTGTTTTTGTTTTAATTGCCAAATGTATGGTAGTATGGGAGGGACTGTGGGGAAATAGGTGAGTAGGAACAATGAAGTTTTGTCAAGTGGAATTTTCCTTTTGAAAACTTGTGATTTGACAAATGTAGAGACAAGGGACAGCCACTTGATTTTTAGGATAAACTTGGGATTTGGGGAAACTTTTACAAATGGGATAGGGACAATGGGAATGAGATGGTATGAGTGACTTTAGGATGTATGGAATAGGGGATGGACTGTAGTGATAGGATAACAGTGAGGGGGAGGAAAAACAAAGTGAGAAGTGAAAAATTTTGGCACAAAACCAATTTTAAAACTCCAACTTCAAAACCCTAAGGAAGCAATTTTTCAAAAAAATCATAGGGTTTAAGTTTTGACATTCAAATTCTCATAATCCATTTTCAAACATTTGTGAGTAGCAATTATAAGTTCACATGAACTTACTTGGACAAAATAGACCGAGTGATTTGGAATTTTTTTGGAGGCAATGGCAAAAATTTAGTTGTCTGCCCTGTGCGT
This sequence comes from Pinus albicaulis, assembly GCA_034641835.2. Lineage (NCBI taxonomy): Eukaryota > Viridiplantae > Streptophyta > Pinopsida > Pinales > Pinaceae > Pinus > Pinus albicaulis. The sequence continues at coordinate 515,184,046 of CM076579.1, read as the reverse complement.
CGTGACCACTGCCCAGTGCGTCGCACCCCTTCAATGTGCCGCGACAGTTCAAAAACACACGGAGAAGAGCGTCCCTATGCACCGTGCTCAGTCTATGCGCCGCGACAGTTGCCCAGTGCACCGCGCCAGTCAATTTCACCACAGTTCGGCCTCCAAACCTATTTCTTCACTCCTCCACGATTTTCTTTGGCTCATTGATGTCTTTGGTATGCAAATGGAGTTTTGAATTTGGAAAGATCTTATATATACCAAATATTTTAATTTTTGATTTGAAAAACCCACTTTATAATGTTTGAAAACTTTGGCACTTTTCAAATGAACTCTATTTTGCTTGCTTTTTTATTTTTGGACTGAATGATGAATTTCTTGTCTGTTTTGCAGGGATGAATGGCATGGAGTTTTGGAAAAGGAGACCAGGGCTGCGAGTGGAGCATTATCACAACTGAAGAACTTAAAAATTACATTGCATTTGTTACACAAGGATAAAATAGACAATTTTTCTTCAAAACGGAGTTTTGAAGAAAAATCATTATCAAGCATTATGATGATGAAATTTTTTGCAGTGAAACCTTATTTGAAGCTTCCTCATGTGCCTGCTGGTATTATTAGACATTTTGAAACCTGATTAATAAAACCCTAGACCTAATGAGACTAAAAAACCCTAAAATGACTCTTTGCTAACCAGGAGACCAAAAATGACTGTAAATGACTGTAAATGATTTTGATGAACAGAACTAGGCCAGCAGATACAAGACATGAGGGATATGAGTGAAAAGACCCTTCCGTCAGATGATCCATGCTCCTAATGGAATGCAGCTGACTGAACTAAATGAGACACTTAAAATGAAATGCAACAAGAGAGATTTGATCTCTGACGGAGGGATGAAGATACTGACTCTAAAAACCGGTGCGCGTGGTTTATAGGTGCATCGGTTCTTTTTCTTACAAACGCACCGGTCGGTTTGTATTTTGGTGATTTTCTTTCTACCGCACCGGATGGTTTCGGTTTTGGCGCAGTGTTTTATAATGCACTGGCGCGGAAGAGTTGAGACACACTAGTGCTATAGAATAATACGACGCACCGGGGCGAGTGTGTACAGAGTGCACGGTGTCCGGTGTGCCAATTTTTTTATGCGCACAAGTGCTTTCGGTATTGCAAAGCACCGGGGCGATGTTTAATGATAAGCGCCCTGAGTGGAAAACATCCACAAAACCCTCTGCCCACCAACCTCCTCTAGTAACCTCCACTAGAAACAAATGTATGGGGTATTTTTCTGTGGGGTTCCTCAAAAACATTCACTAGGGGGTCTTTTCCTTGTAGTGGTTTATGTCTGAGCAAGGTTATACTAGATGTCACTTTGACCATTGTGTTTATTTTAAAAAGAAAAATGATGGAAAATATATTATATTGCTATTATATGTATATGGCATGCTTGTTGCAGGGTCTAACATGCAGGAAATAAATGTGCTCAAAGAAAAACTGGCAAATTCATTTGCAATGAAGGATTTGGGTGTTGCAAAATAAATCCTTGTTATGAGAATAACTAGAGATAGGAAAAATCACAAATTAGCATTCTCAGAATGAGTACACAGGAAAGGTGTTGGAAAGATTTAATATGCAGAATGCAAAACCAGTTAGTAAACCTTTGGCTAGCCATTTCAAACTAAGTAAGGAAATGTGTCCCAGGGCCGAGGAAGAGATGGATTATATGTGTAAAGTTCCATACGCATCAATTGTTGGAAGCTTAATGTATGCAATGGTATGCACAAGACATGATATTTCACATGCAGTGGAAGTTGTAAATAGGTATATTAACAATCCAGGAAAAGAGAATTGGATGGTAGTGAAGTGGATTCCTGGTTATTTCAGAGGTACCACAAATCAAGCATTATGTTTGGAAGTTCAAAATTTTCTCTTAAATGATATGTTGATGCATATATGGCAGGAGAAAGAGATAACAGGAGGAGCACCACAAGGTATGTGTTTATTATATGTGGAACAACTCTCAATTGGGTTTCAAAATTGCAAAATATTTTTTCACTTTCAACAATGAAAGCAGAGTATGTTGCAGCTACAGAGGCTAGTAAAGAAATAATTTGGTTACAAAGGTTTATGGATGATTTGGGAAATAAGCAGGAGATGAGTAGGTTATATAGTGACAGCCAGAGTACCATTCATCTTGCAAAGAATTCAACTTTTCATTCTAATACTAAACATATACAACTCAAGTATCATTTCATATGGTCAGTTTTGGATGATGGAGAATTGAAGTTGGAAAAAATATACACTAGCCAGAATCTTGCAGATATGTTGGCAAAGGGGGTAACCGGGGAGAATTTGAGATGTTTCTTAGTTTCAATTGGCCTTCAAGAATGATGATGAAGATGAGAAACATCTAGGTCCAAAGTGGAATTATTTTCTAGCGAGTGAAGCAGCAATGGAGTAGAGATAATCAATCTCCAAGAGGGATATTGTTGGATGTGGACCCTGATTATCATCTTGATTCATAGGTCTTGTTTCAACTGTATTTGGATCCCAATTCCTGATGGGGGGTGTGGGGGGGAGGGGGGGTGTTCCTCTCCGCACTATTTCTGCATGGGGTACAAGGGGAGTGACTGGATGTTTGGATCACCCCCCTGGCAGGGGTTTGGGGGTGGCACCCTTGAAGCTAAAAATAGATAATAAAAAAAATTCCTTGTAAAATATTATAATTTCGTAGTCAACCTGGATCATTCATTAGGCGAATGATCTAACGGTAGAAGTTATGTTTAATTTAGGGTTTTTTCCCTAGAAGGAAACCCCTCGATTTATATGACGGAATTGTATTATGGATGTGTATGATTATTATTCTGAGGAAGAACAAAAGATGAGACTACGTGAGAGCGAAGAGTAAATTGTAGTGGATTTCTTGTAGGTTGTATCTTTTCATTTTATTGGACAATATAAAAGAAACTACTAGCTATTTCTTTGTGGACGTAGCCCAAATTGGGTGAACCACATATATTTGTGTCACTCTAATTCTATGCATTTTTGTATTCGTGTTTCCACAATATTTTGTATATTTCATTTCTTTGTTAATTAATTTCTAACATGTAATGAACTCGGGAGAAAAACCAATATTAAGAAACATGACTAGCAACCAACGGAAAAGCGAAGAATATTAGCGCTAAGAGCAGAAACACTAACACACGTATTTCCACCGAAGACTCTGGTGAAGAGATAGAAGAAAAAGGGAACAAAAAAATAGAGAAGGATGCAAGAAAGGTTACACACATCTCTGCAAATAACATAGGTAGCAGAAAAGTTGTAAATGTTTCTTCTTATGATAATTGTAGGGATGAAACAACCCCAATGGTTATCTCAATTGGTCAAGTTCCTGTTGATAAGTACCTCGCCATTTGGGAGGTCATGGGGTCAAATATCCTCGGTGCCCTTGGGGTTAGGCCCTGCTTGTTTGGTCAGCGAGTAGATCCCTTTGGGTTTATCTGCCTAGATTTTCCTGTGGATGTAGTGGCCACCAAGTTTCCATGAAACACCCTTAAAAAAAAATTAGGGATGAAACAAAGGTATTAAATATAAAACTAAACTTTTCCATAGCCCCCAACCATATTCCGGTGGAAGAAATTATTTACAACCTTGAGGATGGGATACATAATCTAAGGGAAGAGGATAAGGAACAAATCAAGCAAGATTGTGCAATCATCTTAAGAAAGGAAAAACCACAAAAGAGAAATTTGAATCGTGGAAAAATAATGGCCCTAAATAAACTTGAGGGAAAATGATAAAATTATTATCTTGAAAGCATACAAAGTGGGGGAAACAGTAGTAATGGACAAATAAGAATGTGTCACCAAAATGACGGACCACCTGTATAATAGTGGTAGCTACAAGAGGCTCAAATAAAACCCTATATCTTATATTACCAAGGTGGCTAGGAAGGCCATCAAGGATTCTAACCTCAACGATAGAATGAAGAAGCACCTTTCTCCAAACATTGAAATTACACTGCGAATTTACAGAGCCCCCAAAATTCATAAAATAGGTGCACCACTTACACCCATTGTCAACATTATTGGTGCACCCATATACAAATTAACCAAATATGTTACAAACACCTTAGCAATGTTGGTTGGTAAAACCACTTCATACATTAAAGACTCCCATCACTATGTGGAAATTATAAAGAACTAAAATTTGGATCCTAAAGATAATATTGTAAGCTTAAATGTTGTACAACTCTTCATAAAATTGACATTAGATGAAGGTGTTCAAGTGGTAAAATAGGTCACATGCCCCTAGACTGCGAGACTTGCAAAAATATTTCTACATTCTACATTCTTCACCTTCCAACGTGAATTCTTTGAGCAGACATCAGGAGTGGCTACAAGGTCCCCACAATCCCTTATAGTAGCCAACCTTTTTATGGGGAAATTTGATAAGAAAGCCCTGGAAACCTACCTGCTGAAACCTAAATATTGGATCAGGTTTGTTGATGACACTAGTATAAATTGGCCACATGGGGATACTGAGGCAAGAAAATTTCTAGACCATCTTAATAGTATATCTAAAGACATCAAGTTCACAATGGTGGTAGAGTAAAACAACAACATCTCATTCCTAGACATTCTCCTCTTTAGAAAATAAGATGGATCACTTGGACACAAGGTGTTAAGAAAGAAAGAACACACAGATAATTGTCCACATGTTGAGTGACACCATCATCCTGCACAAAATATGTGGGTGCTCAATAGCCTCTTCATAAGAGCATTAAGAATATCATACATGGATCATGTTGAGAAGGAAATAAAGTATTTGAAGAAATTATTTGTTAACATTGGATATAAAAATAAATACATCGTCAAGACAATCAAAAGAGAAAGAACCATAAATTGAACAAGACCCCTTCGAAAAACTCCCAAACTTCTAATAGGAAGGCTTATCTACCATACATTCATGGAGTCGCAGATAAACTAGTCAATTTTCTAAGAAAGAAAGACATAGATACCTCATTAAAGCCCATGAAAACCATAAGACATAAGATGAGGTCAGTAAAAGACAGCCTGGATCACATCCAATACAAATGGGTTTATAAAGTCATGTGTTCATGTGGAGAATGTTATATCAGAGAGACAAGAAGATCCTTCAGAATCAGACTCAGAACATGGTGCTAACATCAAAAATGGTATAACTCAGTCTTTAACACTTACAGAGCACTCATCAAAGACATGTCACCATGTTTTCCTTAAATACGCTAATATAATCACTAAATAAAAGCATTAGTATAAGCGAACGATCCGTGAAGCCCTAGAAATTATAAAGCACCCTCACAATATTAATAGAGACGAGGGTGTGGAAGTAAGAAGGAGTTGGATTCTCCTACTCAATCAAGGCCCCAAACCTTACAACCTTGGCTAAACACTCACCCTCATCCTCCTCCCCCGCTTAACCCCTTTTGGACCTCTCTTCCTCCCCTCTCCCTCATATTCATTACCTCATCTGAACCTTATCACTGCATTACGCTTCTCCTTATTCCATCCATACCATCCTTAATAATACCTAGACTAATTTAATAAATATAACATCTATATTCAATTTAACCAAATATTAATATGAAACTATCATGAGATTAAAGTTAATAGTTAAAATCACTTGATAATATTAATAATAATTATTAACTTTATTCATTTAAATTATAAAAGAAAACATTAATAACAAGCATGTCTATAATAGAAAACGCTAATATAATAATTATTAACTTCATTAATAATAATAAACAATTATTAGCCCATGTGGTGTAGAACAGTCGGTGATGGGGTGCACTGTTAAGGCACTCCGTTCTGTAAGGTCACCGGTTCGAAACCCATGGGTGGAATGGAAGGAGAAAAAAATGGGAAGATTAGGATTAGTCTAAATGAGCAAAAAAAAAATAATAAACAATTATTAATATGAGCTAACACAATATATAAGGTAAATTCTCCACATTAATTAATTTTTCTCGACAATAATTTATTAACTCTCCTTAGTAATTAATTATTAGGGTTGGTTGGTCAACTCATTCACATATCATATCCTTCCATCCCATATTTATTATCTAACATTCATGCTCTTCTCCATGGACATCCACATTGGAATGTCACAAACATTGTTCTTTATTCACCACCAAATATTTGCGTTGTCACTTGACCTACATTTAAAACATAATTTCCTCTGACCATCATTGATGAACTTGCAATATCAACAATATTAATGGACTCAACTCATCGGGGTGTTCGCAATAGGAGTTGTCAAGTAACGAACCACCCTATGGACTTACCACCATTTTTTATATATTTCACTTTTGGTTGTACGTCAATTGTTAGGATGGAGGTTTGGATATTGAATGTGTTCAGAAATTGATCAAACACCTTGACCTTACTAACACACAAGAATTAATTTTCTTGAAATTGGGGCTTCCAATTTAAGAAATGTTAAAGAGTGCAACTAGGGGATAATTCCCCTTCCTAGAAACCTATTATGAATCAAATATATATAATATAAATCAATATAAATGGTAAAAATCATAAATAATTAATAATAAACTAATAATTGTTATTGAAGAATCATGTCTCCAAGGACATGACCATTCGTGAATTGATAACTACCTAGGTATATAATTGGGACCTGAGTTGTAATCAAATTACCTCGTATATTTTTGTACATATTGTTGATGTTCTACCTACAATTTCCAATGATGATAAGAACATAGAACATACCATACAAATTAATATGGCATCAGAGCTTTGGTGGAGAAAGGCCTTAATGGAGTGTTACATTTTTGGGGTTGTTACAATCTTTACATACAACATATTTATTTTTTTACTCCTACTAAAGAATGCAAAGGATTCCATAAATTATTGTGGGAATTAATTCCTGGTATATATTTCTAATTACAAATATATAATGAATGCGAAAAATTCCATGAATTATGGTGGGAAGTAATTCTTAGTAAATATGTCTAATTACCAAAATTTTCCAATAGTAATTTTTGTTTGAGCATTCTTGAAGAATATACTTGTCAATATAGAATAAGTTATAATTAAAAGTCTATGATTCAAGCATATGTATTTTGAAGTCAGTTTAATCAAATAAGATTGGTTAAGACCCTATTTCATAAACCTTAAGTGGCATTGGCAATAAAGAGGTGACAAGATTGAGGAGCTTTCAACTTGACATATTGCTTGGTTCCTAGCTTGATAAAGGTTTCCATGCATACATACTATAATGTGAGAACTAAGTTTAAAAATCAATGACTTCTCGAATCATTGGAATGAGAACTATGCATAATCACTACAATATTGTTTGAATTGTTCTTAGATAATATCTTATCATCATAAGAGAAGTTCTATCAAAAGTCTGAAGACTTGCATCATAATATTCTATTATACCAAAGGTTTGTGTCAAATACTTGAAAAATGAAAATACCTTAGAGGACTAATCAATGATATACAAATTGTATGCAGTTATAAAGAAATTCTTTAAGAACCCTTCAAGGACGGTTGTTGATGTGTAGCATATTATCCATCATGATATATTGTATGGGAATCTTGTGTGAATGTAAAAATAAATGATTAGAAGATGCAAAGTCTATAATTCCATATACTACAGTAATATGTCTTGCATTGAGAAGATAAGTTCATATCTCTTAGAGCATTATCATGTCAGTCACGCTCATTCATCCCTGTGGTACCCTTTTGGTGATTTCTGTGGTTCATTGAAGGTAGTTCAGAACCTTATAATATCACATTTTTGAATCTAATAATGCACATATCGGAACCTTATTAATCTCAGTTAGGAGTATAGTTTGGATCACCATCATGGTATCGTCTTAACACAGCTCGAAATATTTTTATGTTATAATACTATGGTTATAATATGTCACAGTCTCTAAATAATCCGAGGACTACTTCTTGTAATCCTCTCAATTGAAATCTTAGAAGTATAAACATACTTTGTAACTTGTGTTGTTATTTGAACCTATGGATGATTGGATTGTCTAATATGGAAAAGAAGAATGTGATTGTTGCAAAGACCGAGGATGTTTGGATTACTACAGTATGCAGACTTTGTAGAACTCCTTACACTAAAAACTTATGGTCATTAACGTGCTCAAAAGTTGCACTATGGCTTAGATAGTTGAATGGATCACTATGTTACCGTTATCTGATGAACTAAGATAGTGTACAGTGTGATCCTACATTAACTGGAACAAGTACGCTAAAGAGATTAAATGGTTATAATTTTCATTGAGAAGGATGTATTTGAAGTCTTCCTAATTGATGAATAGGCTTTAGAGGGAAGATGAGATTCTTGCATGAATTTTTGATGTTTACAATTAAGAAGCACATATTGTGAAGCTACCTTCATGTCTTGAAGAAGATGAGTAGGACTCACGGTTAAAAATTGAAGAATGTTTTATCTCATTAGTCTCAGAGGGATTTGTCTGTTGAACCCTCTCGGTGATTATAGTAAAGGAATTACCTATGGAAGTGAACTATCATAAGCATGGCATCCTGATTGGTAATTCTTCAAGTTATTAGATCCCATGATGAGCAGGCTTCCAGGTGGATCCTTTGTATTACAACATGCACCTTAAACAAGAGAGAGTATGGTCATATGAAATAAAATTGTGCAGAACAGACACTGCAGCACCTTCATGAATTAGACAAGCTTAGGCTTGTGGTATCCCTAAGTGAGAGGGAGTAAGACTAATTAAATATTTTCCTTAACGTGATTTTTTATTTGGTATCCTAGATGTACATGAAACAAAAGATTTCTAAAATCATTGTTGTTATAATGGTTAGTTGTAAGATAGTGTGTTTTGAAGAAGCTCTTTAGTGAGTTTTTTGTCATCGTCCATATGTTTTTTGGAGGAGAAATGAGGCTCCCATGGAAAGATGGTCAGGTTGATGATATCCTCACAAAGCCTTTGGGAAGGAAAATTTCTTGGCTTTCAAAGAGGAACATTCCTTATATGGAGAGATCTTGGTTGGGTTAAAATTTGAGCTCTGGGTGCTCCTGGGGTCCTAGGGTACTTCTTGGAGTTATATGAGCATAGGGTGAGTGGTTCACCTTCCCTTTTGAACCCAACATGTGAACACGTGATGAGTGGTTCACCTTCCCTTATGGAGTACATTATATGAGAACATGGTGAGTGGTTCACCTTTTCTTGTGGATACCCCAGCATACATCCTACCCTTTCAGTCTAGGAACCTTGGGAAGTACCTCTCATCTAGACAATGGGTTGGGAAATTAAAGTGGTTAGGGTTAATTAGTACTACTAATGGACGTGTCAAATACTATTGTTTTCTCTATGACTAGCCTATGCATGATGTTCAACAAATTTATCACTAAAGGATCAAGCCTAATATGGGTTCTATCCCTGGACATGAGGACTTGCCTGTCATTTTTGGTGAGGATGGCAGGGTCTTGTGACCAACCATCTTTCAATCCTTTCTTAGTGGACTGTGATTTCAATATTTAGCAGATATAAGACAAGTTGCAGAGATGACACATGATGGACACGATGGCATAGCAGTGGATGGATCTTGACAGGTGGAATTCCCCCCTAGTTGAGAGGTATGTTAAAAAGTGCAACTAGGGGCTAATTCCCCTTCCTAGAAGCCTCTTATGAATTTTATATATATATATATATATATATATATATATATATATATATATATATATATAATAACAATCATAAATAATGAATAATTAACTAATAATTAGTGTTGAAGAGTCATGTCTCCAAGGACATAGACCATTGGTGAATGGGTACCTACCCGGGTATATAATTGAGACCTTATTTGCAATCAATTTACCTCATATATTCTTGTATGTATTGTTTATGTTCTATGTACAATTATTATTAATAATGATAAGACATTGAAGTGATTGTTGCAAGCATAAAACATACCATAAAAAATAACAAAAATCACCAATCTTTTTTTACAACTAAAATTAAAAACAAATAAAAACTACTTAATAAAAATATCTTAAACCAATATCTACTCACTAATCATGAAACTATCATCCAATCATAAACAAGTCACCACATCCCTCCCTCCTTGGCATAAGTCAAGGATTGTTCATCTGGTTCAATATTTATCTTGGAGTTTTATTTCTTCACGAAGTAATTGTCACAGAGATCAATTCTAACAAAATCTCATTTGACCACACTTAACATGTATAAAATACAAACTCCAAATGTTTTTTCAAAAGCAAAAAGCATACAGCTGTAGACAAACTTAATATACAGCTGCCATATATGGACTCGGATACAAATTGCTATGTTTTGAGGAAAGAGAAAATTAGTGATGGTTGAGTTTCTCAGACGCTGCATAGACTTAACTATACTAATACATGTTTCAATTGTGGTCCAAACACAACAAACAAACAAAAACGTTTACCTAATGAAGAACTTAATATAGTGAACAATTGTGCCCAAGAAAATAAAGCTCTAGTCGCACAAAGCAAATAACATGTCCAACAAAATGGACTCCCGTCTACTTACTTTCGCTGAATTTAGGATAATAGTTAAGCTAACGAGTTGTTTTTAGTGTGAGTTTTTGAAGATTTTTAGAGTGGATTTTGGGTTTTAATTTTTTTAAAATTTGGTAAGAATTTATTGGAAACAAAAGTTTGATAAGTAACTTTGCACAATCTAAATGTTCTAGAGTTTTTTAAGGTGCTGAATCCATATATACAATTAAAAAACAGTTTAAATAACCGAAATCAAGATTTCACCTCAAATTTTTTTGGATTCCAACACCTAAAACTCCAAAAATTCACACTAAAAATAACTCCATAATGATCGGACGCTCAACAGTCAGCATAACTGGCATCGCTACAACAACAATCTGTTTGGATGGGAAGTCTCTTTGTCTAGTCGTCATCAACAGAAACACCACCGAGGCACACATTTCTCAGCAGTCGTTGATAGAACCACTGCACTACCATTGCTTCACCGTCCAGGTCTTCACATCATCGTCGGCCTCCATCACAGCCACTCACACCACTGCAAAAAAGGCAGTTGCAACAGTCCTGATGTCGGCCAAACGATATTCGAACCCGAGACCACCATTGGGAAATAGCTTGAATAAGGCACACAGTGAATATCAATTCCACACGGATTTCATTGAAAATGTTTGCAACGTCTTGATTCATCGAACATGAAAATGACTTTATTGACAAACATAAAGTCATTGAAAGATTTACTCTCCCACTCACGCTTTGAATTCCTTGTCTTTCAAAAATTCAATAACAGCAGAGAAAAACATAGCAGCTGAGAGACGAAGATCTATGCCCCCATGAAGAATAGGAGAGGGAAAGTGATTGTTAGGAAGGCTACTCCAAACCTCGACATAGGTTGTTCTCATTCCATCACTCAGTTCTGCGTTTTCCTTACTGCTCCAACTACGCCAATAAAATTCTTCTGCATGCAAAACACTGACGATCCACATCCACGAACTTGAAAGCTACACACAAAAATCTTACAAATAACCTAATCTGATCTCGCACACTAAATCACGCTATGCTAATCTAATTATTTACAATGGATTAGGCATCACAATTTTCACATTTTCCTTAGCCCTCTAATCTAATTATTTACAATGGTTTAGGCATCACAATTTTCACATTTTCCTTAGCCCTCTCTCATGGAGTCAGACCTGCCCATATAGATTTTGATACCAAAATAGAACTTGAAATTTGATAAATATTCACAAAACTATATTCTTTATTATACACTTCATTCAATTAAATTACATATATGAAAATTTTAGATTTATTTATTTCTGACTTTAAAAATAGAAGTTGAGAAAATAAGTCTAAAAAATTTCAAACAAATTCTAAACTCAACTTGAAAGCCATTGAAGCATTATCTTCAAATGATAGGTATTTAACCTCCACATAATATTTTAGAATATTCTTAGTAGTAGTCACATATCATATTAAGATTTATCTCAAAATTAGTTGTAATTTTTACCCTTTTTAATTATATTGATTCTTTAAAAAAAAATGAAATGAATTATAGTATTTTGGGCATGTGCTAATGATAAGTCATAGCAATGACTCATAGTCTTGTAACAAAGCCTATTCACAAGTCAAAAATATCTATAGTAAAATGCAAAGTGAAAATAGTTTATATATATATATATATATATATATATATATATATATATATATATATATTAATTCTTTTTATAAATAATAATAATGATAAATTAAAATATATATATATATATATATATATATATATATATATATATATATATATATATATTCTTAAAAAAAAATTCAAATCAATATGAAATGTATCAAAAAGTCTTGTTTTGATACTTATTATGGATGTCAAACAACATTATCATCTATTTAATTTATATTATTGTATTAGTTGCCTTTGGAGGCTTATTTTACAGTCCAGTATGACCCTGATGTGTAAGTATGCCGGAAGCCTTAAAAAAAAAAAAAACACTTTTTTTTTAAATAAAATATAAATAATGTTGAATTTAAAAATAACTTACATAACCATATAAATAAACAATTAAAAATAAATTTAAACAATATAAATTTAAAATATGATTAGTTTTACTAACACTCAATGAGATATGGTAAATAAATAAATAAAAATATAAATAAACCAGAGGTATGGTAAATAAATAAAACCTCTTTTTATACTTATGGTAAATAAATACAAATATAAATAAACTAGAGGTATGGTAAATAAATAAAACTTATTTTTATATTTACTCCATCAGCCTCTTTATATTTACAAAAACTCAAAAAGAAGTTTTATTTAGGTGAAGCCTATGGGACAAATACCATGGGACACATTATTATTAATACCATGGGATGAATACCATGGGCCAAATACCATACTTATAAAAGAGGTATAAAAATTTAAGGTAAATAAATAAAAATATATCAAATAGGAGTAGAAATCAACATCTAATTATATTTGAATCCTATGGACCAAATACCATGGACCAAATTAATAATAATACCATGCAAAAAAATAAAACATTAAAATATTAATATTATTGTTATTATTATTATTATTACTAAATATAATATTGATATTAATATATTATAATATTAAAATTATTAAATTTAATAACTCTTTATATATATATATATATATATATATATATATATATATGGGAGGGAAGAACAAAGACATATGATAGAGGTGGAGAAATAGAGGGAGTGACAAGGGAGAGATGAGGGGAGAGGAGGAATGGAGAGAGAGAGAGGGAGAGGAGAGAGAGAGAGGTAGAGAAGGGCAAGAGAGGGAGAGGGAGACATAAAGATGGAGGTGGGAGAGAGAGATAAGGAGGGAGGGAGGGAGAAGGAGAAAGGATTTGAGGGTAGAGAGAGAGATGAGAGAGGGGGAGAACGAGGAAGGATGAGAGGAGGAGAGAGGGACGGATATAGAGACGAATTTGGAGGGGGAGAGAAGAAGAAAGACAAAGAGAGTGAGAAGTGGAGAGAGAGGGAGAGATGAAGGGAGAGTGTGTATGTTTAGGGGTGAGATAAAGAGACATAGACAGAGTGATGGAGACAAGGGGGGAGAGAAGGAGAGAGAAGAATAAAGGAAGTGATATAGTAACATATTTGGAGAGAGAGATAGAGTGATGGGGGAAGAGAGAGGATTTGAGGGCAGAGAGAGAGAGAGCGAGGGGGGGGGTGAATATAGAGGGAGAGAGGTGATAAAATGAGAGAGGAAGGACGAGAGAGAGGAAGAGAGTGCTGGGTAATATAGAGGATTGTAGGGAAAAGAGTGAGAGAGAGAGAGAGTGATGGAGGAAGAGAGAGGGATGTAGGAGAGAAAGGGAAAGAGAGGGGACTTGAGAGAGAGGAGGAGAGAGGGAGGGATAGAGAGATGGAGTTGGAGGGGGAGAGAGGGAGGGATAAAGAGATGGAGCTGGATGGGGAAAGGCGGAGGCATAGAGACATGGAGTTGGAGGGGGAGAGAGAGATGGATAGAGAGATGGAGTTGGATGGGGAGAGAGGGAGGGTAGAATAAATACATAGAGAGTAACAAGTGGAGGGAGATAGGGAGTGAGGGAGATATGGAGAGAGAGTGTGTATGTTTGGGAGTGTGATAAAGATACAAAGAATAGGAGATGAAGATAGTGGGGGAGAGAAAGAGAGAGAGAGTCATATAGTGAAAAAGTTAGAAGGTGAAGAGAGAGAGAGAGAGAGGTGGGAGAGAAAGGAAGGGAAAGAGTGTAGAGAGGTATGGATAGAGAGATGGAGCTGGATGGGGAGATACAGAGGCATAGATATATGGAGTTGGAGGGGGAGAGAGAGATGGAGCTGGATGGGGAGGGAGGGAGGGAAGAAGAAATACTTAGAGAGTAACAAGTGGAGGGAGAGAGAGAGTGACAAGGGAGATATGGAGAGAGAGTGTGTATGTTTTGGGGTGAGTTAAAGAGACAAAGAAGAAGACATTAAGAGAATGGGGGAGAGAAGGAGAGAGAGAGAGGCATATAGTGACAAAGTTAGAAGGTGAAAAGAGAGAGAGAGAGAGAGAGAGGTGGGAGAGAAAGGAAGGGAAAGAGTGTAGAGAGGTAGGGAAAAAGAGACGGAGATGGAGGGGGAGAGAGAGGGAGGTAAGAATAAATATATAGAGAGTGAAATTTGGAGAGAGGGAGAGAGAGAGAGAGAGGAGTGATAAGGAATATGGAGGGAGAGAAAGATAGGATAGCAGGAGGGAAGAGAGATAGAAGTGAGGGAGAGGGATGGAAGGGGAAGAGAGAGAGAGGGAGAAAGAGGAGTAGGTGGTGATATATAGATAGATTGGAGAAAGAGAGTGTATGTTTTGGGGTTGATATAAAGAGACAAAGGGAGATATAGATATAGATGGAAGGTGAAGAGAAAGAAGAGATAGATGGAGACAGGGAGGGAGGGACAAAGAGATTTATAAATATGGAGTGAAAGAGTGTGTGTGTTTATGGGGGTGAGATAAAGAGACAAAGAAGGAGAGATGGAGGGGCATATAGATATATATGGAGGGGGGAGAGAGGGAAGAATATTTCTTACAATATATGCATTGATTTCAGTGTAGATGGTGATTTATAATTCTATTTGATTTCTTGAACTAGATGCATTGATTTTAGTGTATATGTTGGTTTCTAATCCTATTTTCTTACTTGCACTAGATGCATTGATTTGAGTTTAGATTTTGATTTTTAATCCTATTTGATTACTTGCATTAGATGCATTGATTTCTATGTAGATGTTGTTTTCTAATATTATTTGATTTCTTGCATTAGATGCATTGATTTCAGTGTATATGTTGATTTCTGATTTGATGTAATGGGATGTATGATGGTACATTAGTTTTAAAGTCATTGGATTAATAGTGTGCATTGATTTCAATGTAAGCACAAAAAATTATTGAAAATGTAGAACGATTTTTGTGTCATAGTAATTAAACCTAATAATATTGGAGAGCAAGAGAGACAAGGTATGATGTTTACTACAATAGCTCAAGATAAATATTTAAATCGTTTATGATTTATGATTTATACTGTATTTTTCATATAATTGATATGGAAAGATGACAAAACTAACAAGGGTGACAATAAGAATAGTAGAAGAAAATAGTTTGAGATTGATCACAATGAAGACTATTTGTAATTAACTACATTTTTATTATTCATATTTTCTATCATTAAATATTATTACATTGTCACTTTGCATTCAAAAAATTATTTCATCATTTTTCATCATTAAAGTTATTTTACAATATTTATCATCTCAACAAAATGAGGTAACAAAGCAAATTTAAAATTAAAATGAATCAATAAATCTCAAACATATTTAGCATATTTAAAATGGTAATATTAATATTAGATGTACTTACACATTATTGATATAATTAATCATATGTTCTTCATATTATCGATAGATTTTCCTTGGTCGCACACGACTGAAACCAACCTAGATCCATCTTAACTATGGATCTATCAAGCGCCAAGAGGGATCAAATCTCTCGAGGTGCAAACCTTTTCTCAAATTTTACACTCAAAAAATAGGTTTGCACCTCGAGATATTTGATCCCTCTCGACACTTGATAGATCCGTAGTTAAGATGGATCTAGGCTGGTTATATATACCTAATACACTATACACTAGAATGTATAATTGCTTTGTATTTGCACTCTCTATCTATCTATCTAGTGTGAAATATATCCATGAGAGATTGTATTGTAATGATATTATTGGTATTTTCACTCGCTGTCCATTGGAGTATTTGGATTGTTGTAAACACAATTGCTATGCACAATAAACATCGACGTATTTGTATTGTTGTCTAACACTATCAATTCACATGCTATAGATGCTTAACCCCGAAATACAGAAAGGGAAACCAAAAAACACATAGAAAAAGAAATTTACTGAGCAAACCTTTCGCTCGTTGCATTTAATAGGGTAAGAAATTTTTTCTTTGAGCTTATTCTTATGTATAAAAGAACTAACGAAATATCGATTAAATGAAACTTGAATATCAAATCGCTCTTTAACCTTCAAAATAAATATTGGCTTTTATCTCTGTCGTCACCTGAAGCGATATGGAAAGAAGAAAGCAATCCTGAAAAGGTAAAGATGGAGTTGGGTAAGTAGTTCACGTGGAGCTTCAAATCAATTTATTTTTTTGCTAGAAGAAGAAAAAAATATTGGTTTTATATTGATAAATAAAGTCAAATACATAATTCAAAATATACTAGAATATCCTCAACTAAAATGGGATAGAAAAACATATCCCCATCCACATAAACAACTGAAAAAAAATATAATTTATATGGTCTCCCCAAAACTTCATATATATCATCAAGATAATATATAATATAGATATTAAGCTAAATATTCAAAACACTTTGATATGAAGATACAATGAAAAACTAAAAATGTTAGTTAATTGCGGGCTAGCATGCCCTCCTATCTAACCTAGCTATCCTCTATAAAGTTATATCTAATGATTCCCAAAGGAGCATGTAGACCCTATAGATATATTATTCGTCACCACGTAAGATTCCCGATATATGTGCTGGAAAGAAATAGACTAGAATGTTTGTTTTAATTGGAAAATACTATCCAGCCAAGTATTACCACTGAGAGAGAATGCGGTGTTGAACCAAAATAAGAACCTATGACAAACAATGGTGAACCATAACAGGTGCAACATTATTTATCTTAGTTTCTTGAGGAAATACTAAATGCATGTGGGTGAAAGCATCTAGTTTTAAAGCACGATATAAAGCTCAATCGAGTGCACTAGATCTCTATAGAGCTTTAAAGTTGGAAATTTTAAAATTTATGTAAATTGAAATTGTGATATTATTATATTTATAATTTGGTAACTTAATATTAGTTTTTAATATGATTTAAATTTTCAATGTTATAATTTAAATAATAAATTGATTAAACATAAGAAAAATTATCAATTTGATTTAATAAATATTATAATGTTTTATATGAATAAGTGTAACTCAAGATCCAGAAGGACTTGCAACAAAACCTTAGGGCCTGTAAAGATGGATGGCAGCTCACTGACGACAGTGGCCACGTAACCGAGCAATAGGTTAACCTATGGTGGCGTGGGCACCCTAGCAGGAATCTTCTTGTACGGGGTAGATGAATTCCATGTGGCCGGATGAGTGGCGGTCATGGTCATCATTCTCGAGGCACAGGGTTGTGTCGTTCGCACTCAACGAAGGCTGAGCTATCTCGTTTGCTTATTTTTTATGTCTTACCTCCTAGGACTTTTACAGTTTCACCATTATCTGTTTGGAACGAAGATTAGCTGCAAATTCCAGTGGGTGCACGCGCTTCGATTAAGGAGCTCAGGGGAAACGGTTACCTGTTGCTGTCGAAAAAAGGGATCAGGCACCATGGTCAATGGTTTGGAAAGGGTGGAGGTGGATCCCGAGCCTGGAAACATTTTTGCTATGTGGGGTTTGGAGATAATAGACCAAAATATCATGGATTTCATAGGTACATTTGGGATGCGATCCTTGATTTCAGGTGGGTTGAGGAAGGATAGTGAGTCAGAGGTTTTGTTGGTCTTCAGAGGAGATACACCCAGAGGTATGGAGAGGAGGGCTCAGTTACCATCTAAAAAATCAGCAGGAAATTAGCCATTTTTTTCAGGATTCGGAGAAACGGCACTGAAAAATCGGAGTTTCGAACCACCCTCAGACCTTCGTTGTCCCTATATTCGGACAGGGGGACTTGAGAATATTGTCTTCAGTTATTCCTCCTAGAATCCCCATGGGTAGGCCTACGATATTCAAAATTCAAGGAAGGGGAGACTTAGTTCTTAGTTGATCAGAGAAGGAAGGATAGAGGGTTTGGGGACACACAGACCCCCAAAAATCTCGGGCAATGGGGAGATGCATTTACAGGGTTTCCTCCGAGGAACTAGACTAGGAGGCATAGCAGATGCAATATCTGAAGTAAATCTAAAGAAAGAAACTACCCAGCATAAGGAACAACAACTATCTATAGAAGGAATCTCTCGAGGAATCAGCCGAGGTCAAGGCATCCTCAAGGAAACTCAAGCCAGATCTACAAGGCTCCAGGAAGGGAACCACCCTGAAAGATTACCTTTGTACATCTTTCATGATCCAGGATGATCTTGTTCAGTGCATATCGACAGAGAGGTCCAATCAGCTCCAGAAGTCCGATGTCTGGTTCAGTCTTCATACAGTCAATTTCATCAGTGAAGAAGTCCTCAAGTTGATCGTGGTTCAGTTTGGGTTCATGGTGTACTTCAATGTTGATATGGTTGTGTGGCAAGATGTGATGTAATGGGGAAAAATTATTTGTAAAAGGTTTCAATCCTAAGCGAAGGTCTAAAAACCTAAGTTTAGAAACCTAAATTATACACCTAAAGTCCTAAACATCTAAACCCTATTCCTATGTAAAAACCTAAGGTGATAAAATCCTAGTGCAAAGCCCCATGGTACAAAACCTTATAAAACATAAAGCCTAAGTATTAACCTTTCGGCCTAAACTATGTTATTAAAACCCACTTTCATACTTTGAATAAACAAATATATAATAAACAGACCTAACCGCATCATAAACCGTGTCAGATTTTGATAAAACATGTGAACAGAACCATGGGCGGGAATTTAACTGCCATCCTAAACAAACGGCCTATAAAACCGTGGCGGAGATCTGCTGTCACATGCAGCTGATCGTTGCAATAAATGTCGGAGTAACCACTGGAATAGACCATGACATGCTAGGTGCATGTTCACATGCCGACAATTACTCAATTCCGCGCGGAGGCTGACCTTCGGGGTTAGAGCTTATCCTAAGTTCAATTTTGGGTTTTTAAATTTAATTATGTGCTAAGGTTATGTTTCACGCCTTATCCAATGTACTAGGTGTCACCATGAGATAAGACTGAGTCTTATTCAAACTAATTCTGCTCAACCACCAGCCTAAATTGGCATAAAGGAGTTTGAATTCATCTTATAAAGCCATGATATATTTCCTTGAGAGAAGATTGAGAGTTTGGAGTTCAGATTTAGAGGGTTAGAGGCAGTTTTTGTTTTCAGCATTGCTCGGCCGTTCGGAGACGGAATTGAGCGCAGAGACAGGCGTTGGAAAGATGAGAGGGAGAGCTTCCTATTTTCAGTGACCAGAAGTGCCTATGAGCACAGTCAGTTTGGTGTTTTTTCTGTGTAAGGACTTCCTCGGATCAATCCTAATAAAGTGGACGCCCATCTTGAAAGCGGACCCAAAGACGTAGTCCACTAGGGACGAACTCCATAATCAATGTTTGTTCTCTCTATTATTTACTGTGTTTTAATTCTTAATTTGTTGTTGGTTTAATTCGTAAATGATTTCCTTCAGTCTTCTATATTAAAGTATTCATCAGTTAATGATCAATTCACTTAATGGAAAACTAATCAAACTATCTCAGCACATAATCGATCATATTTAGATCATATATTTTGGTATCAGAGCAGGTTGTGCTTTGTAGTATTTTTTCCAGTGGATGTTAACCAGGTTGGGATTGCAACATGGATAAGGAAAGCTTGAGGATTTCAATCCAGAGATTGGAAAGCAGAAATTCATTCATCAATCGAAGATGACAAGGACTGAAAATGTTGAAACCATTGAAACTCTTGAAGTGAAGCACATGCACGAGAATCAAATTTAGCAAATTTTTCTAAACATGCAACAAATTTTGGGAGAACTATACGAAGATAAGAAGGGGAGATATGCATTTTCTTCGTTGAAGGCATCAAAGAAGGACAAGGGTAAAGGAAAGGTAGATAACCCTCCTTCTCCTTCATCATCTTCTTCTTCTTCTTCTTCTTCTTCTTCTTCTTCTTCTAGTTCGGAATCTGGAAAAGAAAAGAAACCTCATAAAACTCTTTTGAAACTTGATGTAAATTTTGAGTTACCTGTTTATGATTCTGAAATGAACCCAGAGAAACTGTATAATTGGATAAGACAGTTAGAAGTGTATTGTCGAATTCAAAACATTTCTGATGATAAGAGAAAGATCCAGTTAGCTACTCTTATAATGGGGGGAACTGCTTTAATCTGATGGGAGAGTAAAACACAGATAGATTTAAAGCATAAAGGTATAATCATCTCCTCATGGTCTAAGTTTTTGAAAGCTCTAAAGAAACAATTCTATCTGTTGGGTTACACACAGCAAGCTATAATTTATTGGCAGTGTTTGCGACAAGGTAAGGGACAGAATGTTCAAGAGTTCACTCTCGAGTTCTAGAAGAAAGCATTGGCATTTGGTATTCCTTTGGATACATGAGAAACTTTGTTAAAGTACATTGGCAGTTTACATTCATATATATAGCATACATTATTGATGTTCAATCCTAATGACTTTGATGAAGTATGTGTTTAAGCTATACATGTCGAATCAGGTGGAAGTCCATTCAAGTTTACACCAAAGACATCTAAACAGTTGGAGTCAAAGACAGCAAGAAGAAGGACAGTTCAAAAGGAAATAAGATAGCTACAGCTTAGAAGGAAGGTGAAAGACCTACTTGTAGTCACTGCCAGAGGATCGGGCATGATGAAGCTATATGTTGGAAACTTCACCCATAACTCAAGCCAAAGAATTTCCAAAAGAAGAAAGGTGAAAATAAGGTTGATACAGCAATCCAACAAGACTTGGACTTCGATTCAGGTGATGAAGGAAAAATAAATGCAATAGTTATGACAGGTAAAAATTCTGATGCTAGTTCAAGTTCAAGTACTTCTGCTTCTTCAAACATTAATCACCTGGATGAAGATAAAATAATTGAGTTATTTCATATAAGGGTAACTTCTACGCACATGAAAATAGATACATTGTTTGACATAGGTTCATAGGAAAATTTGATATCTGAATCATTGGTTAAGAAATTGGGTTTAAAAACACATAATCATCCAAAACCATATCCGTTAGGTTGGTTAAAGGAACAGACTCATATTCATGTTACCAAGCAGTGTCGTTTAAAATTTTCCATCACAACTAATTACATTGATGAAGTGGATTTAGATGTGATACCATTAGACATATGTGGAATAGTGCTAGGGAGTCCTTATCTCTATTATCGTGATGCAGTATTTCATAGGAAAAAACATAAGTATCATCTTAAGAAAGATGGGATTGAATACATTGTTCGGGCACATAAAATCAAAACTCACTTGGATTTAGTTAATGCTAATCAGATGAAGCACTTAATAAGTTCAAGTAAGAGATATATACTCATTTTTGTAAAAGAAAAACATAAGGATCTTAATGATGCTTGTTCAGGTTGTGAAACTCAGTTTAAAGATAATTTGGTTAAAGTGGTAGATTCATTTCAAAGTCTATCTAAAGAACCAAAACATCTACTTCATAAACGAGAAATACAACATGAGAAAAATTGATGTGTATTGCCCCTCTTCCTAATATTGGAATATATCACAAGTCAGTTATAAAGCACAAAGAAATAAAGCAAAAAATTCCAGGGATGGTTGGAAAAGAATCCATGTGACCCAGTTCATCTCCATGTGGTTCACCCATAATTTTGGTTCCTAAGCAAAACGGGACATGGGGAATGTGTGTCGATTTTAAAGTTTTTGATTCATTTAAGCATAAAATTTTCACAGCACCAATCTTAGATCATAAACATCCATTTTAAGTTAAAACAAATGCTAGTGGTTATGCAATGGATAAGAAAACAGTGATTCACACAGATCATCAGCCGCTTCAATACCTTCAGTCACAGACTAAGTTGCAACAATCTCTAAACTACATATGGATGGGATTTATTTAGCAAATTCACTTAGTAATTAAGGACAAGAAAGGTGTAACAAAAAAAGTAGTTGATATGTTGTCTAGACCGTCTTTGAATGCTCCAGTAGTTCATTGAAACATGAATGTTATGAAGAAAAGTATATTATTGATGATGATTTCAAAGATATTTTTGAATCACTAACTCGTGATACTCAGGTGGAAGAAGTCAATTATCATATTCATGACAGGTTGGGTAAGTAGTGCATACCGCAGAAAGAAAGGGCACAGGTTATTTGAGAAGCTCATCCTTCTCAGATTGTAGGACATTTTTGCATAAGCAAGACTATCGTGCAAAGTCAAAGTTTTATTACTGGCCTTATATGTATGAAACAGTTTCAAAGTACATTAAAGGATATGTGATGTGTTCTAAAAGCAAGCCAAGAAATTGAAAGATTGGTTTGTACATGCCACTTTCAGTTCCTTTGCAACCATGGGACAACATGGATTTTGTTGAAGGACATATAGAAATGGTGAACAGGACCGGGATACATATTCTTCGATGTTACTGCAGTAAACATCCTAAGTTGTGGGATGAATATTTACCTTATGTGCATCATGCTTACAATCAAGCCTTACATTCTTCTCTAACTACGCCACAACAAGCATCAGTCAGGCCAAGTATAAATTACGCCACTACAAGCATAGCATCGATCATCATTTTTAGGTCGGCGATCAGGTATGGTTGTATATCAGAAAAGATAGGTTGAAAGGAGAAGGTAAGAAACTGAAATCTACCAGGGATGGTCCTTTCAATCTTGTTGATAAGGTTTTAAATAATGCATTCTAATTAGATTTATTGCCTTAAATGGGTATATATTGAGTTGTAAATGTAGAAAAGTTGTATGAACCTCCGATGATCATTGATCCCGAGGAAGATACACAAATTCCTACTATTGATGATTTAGCACCTGAGTATATGAATGAGTTGTAGGAAGATACCATCTTGGACAGGCGAGTTCGTACTTCCAGAAAAGGAGATGTGGAATATCTTCGAGTGAGACTCAAGGGCATGAATTCTAGCAAGGCGAGATGGATAGAGATCGGAAAGTGAGGGATATGTACCCTCAACTGATGTCTTTTTAAAATCAAACATTTGTAGTCCGAAAGCTTTCAAGTGGACAGGATTGATCTAGTGGATCTTGTTTAGTGCAGATCAGCAAAGAGGTGCAATCAGCTCCAAAAGTCCAATGTTTGGTTCAATCTTCATACCGTCAGTTTCGCCAGTGAAGAAGTCCTCAAGTTGATCGTAGTTCAATTTGGGTTCATGGTGTACTTCAATGTTGATATGGTTGTGTGGCAAGATGTGATGTAATGGGAAAAAATTATATGTAAAAGGTTTTAATCCTAAACTAAGGTCTAAAAACCTAAGTTTAGAAACCTAAATTATACCCCTAAATTCCTAAACATCTAAACCCTAGTCCTATGTAAAAACCTAAGGTGATAAAATCCTAGCGCAAAGCCCCATGGTAAAAAACCTTGTAAAACATAAAGCCTAAGTATTAACCTTTCGGCCTAAACTATGTTATTAAAACCCACTTTCGGACTTTGAATAAAAAAATATATAATAAACAGACCTAACCGCATCATAAACCGTGTTTGAGTTTGATACAACATGTGAACAGAACCGCGGGCGGGAATTTAACCGCCATCCTAAACAAACGTCCTGTAAAACCACAGCGGAGATTTGCTATCACATGCAGCTGACCGTTGCAATAGATGTCGGAGTAACTGTCAAAACAGACCACGACATGCCAGGCGCTTGTTCACATGCCGACAGTTACTCGATCTGCGTGGTTAGGCTGACCGTCGGGGTTAGAGCCTATCCTAAGTTCAATTTTGGGTTTTTAAATTTAATTATGTGCTAAGGTTATGTCTCACACCTTATCCAATGTACTAGGTTTCACCATGAGATAAGACCGAGCCCTATTCAAACTAATTCTGCTCAACCACCAACCTAAATTGGCATAAAGGAGTTTGAATTCATCTTATAAAGCCATGATATTTTTCCTTGAGAGAACATTTAGCGTTTGGAGTTTAGATTTAAAGGGTTAGAGGCAGTTTTTGTTTTCAAAATTGCTCTACTATCCGGAGGCGGGATTGAGCGTAGAGACAAGCATTGGAAAGCTAAGAGAGAGAGCTTCCTGTTGTCAGTGACTAGAAGTGCCTACGAGCATAGTCATTCTATTGTTTTTTCTGTGTAAATACTTCCTCGGATCAATCCTTATAAAGCGGACGCCCATCTTGAAAGCGGACCCAGAGACGTAGTCCACTAGGGACGAACTCTGTAATAAATGTTTGTTGTTTATTCTCTCTATTATTTGTTGTGTTTTCATTCTTAATTTGTTGCTGGTTTAATTTGTAAATGATTTCCTTCAGTCTTCCATATTAAATCATTCATCAGTTAACAATCAATTCACTTAATGGAAAACTAATCAAACTATCTCATTACATAATCGATCACATTCAAATCAGTTCAGATTGAGTTTCTCATCATCGGGGAGGAGGTTCTAAAGGAAAATATGGTCTCAGAAATCCAAATACTTGACCAAGGAGCTACCCGGCCTTCAAAAAATGTGGGGGACTCAGACTGTTCTAGAGGCTTAAGGAAGAAATCCAAAGGGGTTAGAAGAAAGAATAAAATACCCAATTTGATTTTGGGTATTGATATTTCAGTTGATGAATCAATGGAGACGGCGGACCTTACCCTGGTAGGGAGATCAAAAGGAAAGAAACAATCAGCAAGCTACATCAGTGAATGGGCAAAAAAGGCTTGGGCTGAAGCTCCTGACCTGCTATTTGAAGTGGTCAATCTGACGAATGGGTGGCTTATGGTCAAGTTCAGGAACAGGGAATCAATCAGTTGGGTTCTAGATCGAAATTGGGGCTTTGGCCAAGCTCCTATTATTTTCAAGAGATGGAACCCTCTCTTTGATGAACAGCGTGAGAAGATAGTCGATCTTCCCATATGGGTCAAACTACCTGGGCTTCCACATCCTCTTTGGATGAGAACGTGTTTAGAGATATTGGGAATAAGCTAGGTCTCTTCCTAGAGGCAGGTATGACATATAAACAGACTGGAGAATAAGGGATTGCCAGAATTCTAGTGAGATTAAACCCGAGAGAAGGTTTATCAAAAGCAATATAACTCCACTATCGAAATTGGTCATTCATCTAGGCATTCGATTATGAATAGCTGCCCTTCAAGTGTCAAAGATGCCATCTATATGGTCATATGGCAAAGTAATTCCCACTATCCATCCATAGAAGGAAGAAAAATTGTAAGGGGAAAAATATCTCTGATTCAGAGGGTCGGATTCCGTGGACAGCCTAACTTTGGAGGCAGAGTTTGGGATAGATGATATGCCCTCCTATCAGAAGGTAGCGGAAGGGGTTCAGATGCAACAGCCGGAGGAAGTGGACAATCAAGCTCAGGTGATGGAGGTGGATTCCGAACATCCTATGACACAAGCCAAACAAGAGGCAAGATCATCTTTAATGTTGATGGTACTTATTTTGATCCCCCTCCTCCTTTTAATGTTATAGTTTCAGATATATTGTCTATGGATCCAGGGCATATTCCTTCCAAGTCTACACATAACATCTACACTCAAACAGTTGAATCCAACTTTTTTTCTCTGGATAGCATCATCACTTCTATTCTCGAACTGACTCTAGATCCCCTCTCGGAACCATTGTTGGACTCATTACCTAACAAACCAGAGGGAGAGAGAAGCCCTTACAACCTCAGACCTAGAGATAAGAAGGAAAATTTGATGGAGGTGTTTGGGGGTTTGGAAAACTCTGGAGACCGTCTTCCTCAAACAAAAAAAAAGGGCAGAAAATCCAATCTTTCAAAAGCCTAGCTGAGAGCCAAACTAGATATCGCAGATGGTAAAAAACAGATTCTTATAGGGGTACTTAGAGCAGTGAAAACCCCAGGTCTAGTTACCAAATGATCTTTTTTTCCTTCAAATGTTGAGGGTTGGCTAGTAAACCCAAAAAACTAGCATTTAAGGCTATGGTGGATAAACATGGGTTGGATATCATAATGCTCCAAGAAAATCTGGGAGCGGGTGAAGACATCCATATGTATTTAGAAAATGTTTGCACTGGCTAGTCATTCCAATGCCATGATGCTAAGGGGAGGTCCAGGGGCCTTTCCATAGGTTTCAAAGAAGGGAAGCTAGAGCTAATAAACTCTTTGGGCCTTGATCAGGTATTGGCCATAGAATTCTATTCGTCGGACTTCTATCAAAAATTCCTCCTCTTAAAAATGTATGGACCCTATCAAGTCGGATGCCCTTTTGGAATGATTTATGGTCAAAAAATTTTATTGACAGCTCAAATATCATAATTGGAGGGGACCTAAATTTATTTATTGGACAGGCGGAATCTTGGGGAACAAATGCTACGGCAGACTCCCTGCGGTATTTCTTCTCCTCCAAGATTAGTCAGGGTAAAATGCTGGATATATTTCCCCTCAAGATGATGCCAAATTGGCGTAATAGAAGAGTTGGTGAAGACAGTGTATCCAAGAGACTGGACAAATTCTTGTTAAAAGAAGACCTTTTGGATAACATCCCTTTGATCCGGCAATGGATTGGGGAAGGGGGGGAATTGGACCACCACGCCATCCTTTTAGAATTCAAAGGGTTGAACGCTAAGCTTGGTTCTACCTTTAAGTTCAATCTTGGGTGGTTAACTGAGGAATACTATAACACACTCTTTAAAGAGACCTGGATTCCTTTGGAAGTTGAGGCGCACAGCAATGTAGCAAGGTCTTTCTTGGACAACCTCAAAAGGATTAAGAAAGCTACCATTGATTGGGAAAAGAAAAAGAAATCAGAAGATGAGGAAAGACTATCATGGATTGGAAAGGAGCTGGAGATATTGGAAGGTCGTGAAGAACATGGGTATGAGACAGTGGAGAAAAGGGATGGCATCAAATGCCTCGAAGCTAAAACAAGAAAGATAATGTTGGGAAGGGAGGAACAGTGGAGACAAAAGAGTAGGGCTATTTGCTTGTTTATCGAAGACTAAAACTCTAATTTTTTCCACAAATATGCTAAGGGCCGGAAGAACTCAAATACAATCTAGGGGATGAGATCAGAGGACGACAGAATAGCTAATTCTTTCGAAGACTTGGCATCGATGGGAAAGAGCTACTTCAGGAACCTATATAAGGCTCCAGGGGAAATAATCATTAGGGGAATTTTGAGGTCTAAAATGGGCCTCCTAAAAAAATAATAAAATAATAGCTAAATCAATAAAATAGTATTTATGAATTTTCAATTCACTTTTTGCACCACAATCAATGTAACCATGGTTAAATTCAATTCAAAAGTTGTACCAAAATAAAATTAATAAAAAAATTGTATTGATGTGACTATAAATAAGAATGAGTTTTTCAAGAAAAAGTCATTATCATTGAACAAATAATGCATTTGTCCTTTGTACTTAAATAACTTAAAACAAAATATAAATATAAATTCATAAATTATTAATTATATAATATGTTATTAATTAAATTTTATATTATTTAAATTGTATAATAACATGTAATTAATGGACTATATAAAAATAATATAATAAATGTAATATATTATTTTATGTATGAATTTTATTCAAAAAATGTGAAATGACATTTATTATGAGTACTTTACTTTGACTTTAAAAAATACTTAGAGCACTACCATGGTTAACCATGAAAATAATATAATAAATGTAATATATTATTTTATGTATGAATTTTATTCAAAAAATCTGAAATGACATTTATTATGAGTACTTTACTTTGACTTTAAAAGTAATTAGAGCACTACCATGGTTAACCATGAGTTTTTATCCACCATTGAGAATGTGACAAATAAGTACCTTTAACTCAAGCAATGCCACATCAACCATTAGGGATGATGTCATCCCTAAAATGTGATTGGTTCTCATAAAGTGAATGTTGATTGTACATTTTCCTTAGGAGGCCCATTTTAGACCTCAAAAATCCCATAATGAATAGCAGAAGTAGTCAATGTGGCACAAATTTTTCCAAGATACATCAAGGAAGAGGAGAATGACGTACTAATTTGCTCGGTTTCCAAAGAAGAAGTGGAAGGAGTCCTAAAAGCCATGCAGAAGGACAAAAGCTTGGGACAGAATGGGTGGACAATAGAATTCTTCCAACATTTCCTCGAATCTCTAGGTAATGAAGTCATTGTTGTGGTGGAAGAATCAAGAGTGAAGGGAGACATCTAGGAACCCCTGAACTCGACCTTCATTTCCCTAATACCTAAGTTGGATGATTTGAGCTCCTTCGAATATTTTCACCCAATCTCTATTTGTAATTGCTTATACAAAATCATAGCAAAGGTTATAGCTGAAAGGATTAAACCGATCCTATCTAAACAAATCTCAAAGGAAAAATTTGGGGTTTTGGATCGGAGGCAGATTCACGAAGCCATCGAGGTAGCTCAAGAAGTCATGCATAGTATGAAAATATTCAGAGGGAAAGGGCTAATCATCAAGATAGACCTATCAAAGGCCTATGAAAAAATAAGATGGATGTATATTAGATTGTTGCTTACTCATCTGGGATTCCATTATGACTTCATCTGCTGGGTGATGGGTTATATAACTGACATAAGCTTTGTTGTATTGATAAACAGAGTTGCCTCCCCTTTCTTCAAGAGCGAAAGAGGATTGTGCCAGGGCTACCCTCTCTCACCATTACTCTTCTTACTGGCTGCAGAAGGACTAAGTCATTTGTTATTGGAGGCCAAGATGAAAGGGGATATTCAAGGAATCAAAGTGACCACT
Source organism: Pinus albicaulis (assembly GCA_034641835.2). Classification (NCBI taxonomy): domain Eukaryota; kingdom Viridiplantae; phylum Streptophyta; class Pinopsida; order Pinales; family Pinaceae; genus Pinus; species Pinus albicaulis. Next base: position 515,154,879 of record CM076579.1, on the reverse strand, counting down.
AATCTTAAAATCACTCATCTATTGTTTGTGGACAACATCCTATTGTTCAGCGATGGAAGAAGGAGGGACATTCTCCATATCAAGTCCTCCCTCGATCTCTTCTTATTAGTTACAGGTATGGGCATTAACATCCAAAAGTCTTACATAATCATTGAAAGCCTCTCGGGGGAGGAAACCAGAAGAATAGGAGGTGTTCTTCCTTTCAAGTTAAAGTAGATGAATGAAAGCTTCAGATATCTAGGGTTCCATCTCAAACCAGACTCATACAGAATTACAGACTGGCTGTGAATGGTGGAAAAATTTGGAAAAAAAATCAAGTGTTAGTGGTTGTCAAGAGCAAGTAGGCTGGTCCTTATCAAGTCAGTTCTAATGGATATCTCAGTCTTCTAGGCCATGCTCTCATGGATGCCTAAAGGAATTATGGATAGAATTTGGAAAATTTGTCATAATTTTTTTGGGCAGACATAAAGGAGGAAGTTGTGCTCCCATGGGTGGCATGGGAGAGAATAGCTAGGCCAAAAGAGTGGGGAGGATGGGGAATTAAGGAGATGCCCTCGTTTGTTTCATCGCTAGCCGCAAAAATGGGATGGTTTCTATTGGCCAAGGATTCACTATGGACCACGGTAATGAGAAGAAAGTATATTGACCCAAGGCATCTGATCGACTGGTTGAGGACCCCGAACAAAAATTCCTCTGGAGGCTCGGTGGTATGGAGGGCTACCCTCAAATCCATAAAAAGCATTGAGGAATGGCTGGTGTGGAAGGTAGGGAACAGTCAACAAATCAGGATAGGTTTAGATCCGTGAATAGGATGCAATGCGAGTTATGCTCTTGTAGACGAATTTAGGAACCATTTACTAGAAAAATGCCTCTTGTTCCTGAACCAAGTTGAAAAAGAAAGTTCCACAACCATATGGCAGCAAGGCTGGATGTTTGAAGTTGATTTGCAGTTGAACCTGATGTGGATGGAGGCGTGGCACCAATACACCAACGAATTACTCAGAAAAAATGTTCGTTTGCAGGATGGGTGAGATGAACTAAGGTAGGCTCATGCCCCTCCTGGGAAATATTATCCTAAGCATGGATATGCATACCTCATGGGGAAGAATGGATGGGCTGTCGGATTGGTGGTTTAAACCACTCTAGACGCTGAAGTGCCCAGCCAAAAGCCGACAATTTTTCTGGTGCTTGCTGGAAATTAAGGTCCCTGCCTAGGAAAACCTGCAAAAAATAAGGAAGGAGGGTCCTGGTAGATGCCTAATCTGTAAATCTGATTTTGAATTTGTATCACACATGTTTATCTATTGTCCCTATAGCAAAAAGGTGTGGGAAGAATTTCAAAAAAAATTTAGCATCTCACATCAATGGGGAGGGAATTCAGTCAAGGATGCTTGGCAGAATTGGTGGAACGGCTACCAAGAGGATAAATCCAAATCGATTCCTTTTCTTATTTCCTGGGGTCTATGCCTAGCTAGGAACATATCTATCTTCAGGTACAATGAAATCCCTTTATTCTCAGTTTCTTTTGAAAGTTCTACCATTTTTTAACTTCTTCCTGAACAAAACACAAAATCAAAATTAAGGATTGTCACCCCTAAGAAGATAAGGGCAAACATCCTTTGGTCCTACTTTGACGGTGCCTCTAACCCTGAAAACAGTTGTGGAGTCGGTCTTGTTATTCATCTAAGCCAGGAAAAAATATTGGAGGCCTCCATTGGTCTCGGTCAGGGGACAAATAATTATGCATAGATTAAATCTCTTCGTACCCTTCTATGCTGGCTTACTCATTTGGGGATAAATTCAGTCCAGATCTTTGGGGATTCACTTAACATCATAAAATGGTACAACAAGTTTATTTTTCAAAATATTATATTCAGTCCTATTCTAGAGGAAATGTGGTTATTGAAGGATCGTTTCACTTACATTGTTGTATGTCACATTTACAGGGAACGTAACGTCGCGGAAGACCTCCTTTCTAAGGAGGGTGTACAGCAGGATATTGGTAGTTGGAGGATTCGGAAATAGGGTCGGAAGGCCTTGTGGTCACGGATCACCCTCCTTTTGTCTAGAAATCTATTTCTAGCCTCTATTACAGTTTTATCACTCTCAGCAGCTATTTTTTTTCTTTTTTTTCATGCACAAAAAGACTATTGAATCAGATACTCTCACAAAACTCTATTTTCTGTTATAAATGCAAAAAACGTTTTTTTCATGTTTCTCCACATGGTTTATGTTTGGGCTGGTTTTTCCTCATAAGAGGAGGCCCGGGAACATGTGTGGAGAAGGTTACATGCCGATGTTTTATTAGTGTTTTTCCCCTTGGCTAGAAGGACTTTTTACTTCACAACACCATGCTTATTAACATGGGTGGTTTTTTGGGATGGGTTGTAACACGGCCTTAATTTTGGAGGGCTATGACCCACACCAAGAAATGCTTAAATGCATGTACAAATTAACTTTTATGTTAATATGAAAAGTTCTATTTTTCTTTGGAAAAAAAAATGTGTAACTCAAAAATATGAATTTGATTATTGTTGGAAATGTATATTTTATAAAATGCAGTGAAGAGTTAATAAACACATTCCCTCATATATATATATATATATATATATATATATATATATATATATATATATATATATATATATATATATATATATATATATATATATATATATATATATATATATATATATATATATATATATATATATATATATATATCTTGTTCAAGAAAAGAAATGAGTGAAGTGATAATTAACCTAGTTGTAATAGTTGTAATGGATGCAATGGTATTTGCATTTATAAATCTCTCTCAATCTGTAAAATATGATTGCACTCAATTCTATGCTCGGTGTGCACAAGTACGAATTATATATAGAAATTTTTACTCCTCACTTAGGTTTGCAATATATATTTTTAAAAAATAAAAACATAAGGAAATAAATTTCAAAACATTATTTGACTAATTTGAATTTGAGTAATCTAGATTTGACTTAGGTTTGCAATATATATTTTTTTTAAATAAAAAAATAAGGAAAACATAAATTTTAAAACATTATTTGACTAATTTGAATTTGAGTAATCTAGATTTAAATGTGCCTATGGAATTATTTTTTAAATAATAATATTATAAAATTTAGTTTAGTTTGTTGTTTTTTTAATTTATTTATTATAATTTGATTTATTTTTACTGAAATTTTTTACATAAAAAAGTTATAAAATGATGATTAAGTATAAAAATATGTTATATTTAAATTCAAAACAATAAACAAATTATCATTTTGAAGAATTTCATTATTGAAAAAGTAAAGTTAAAATCTCTTACATAAAGTTATCTATATAATATTATAATTATTTTATTGGTAAAATAAAATAAATTTGGATTTATAATTAACTAAAATTAGAGTTTTGAATATATTTGAATATTTATAAAAATTATTTTGAGGAATAAATAAATTTTATAATTAGCTTATAGACGAGTACTGAGAGAATTCTTTTTTTTTTTTTTATAAGATTATTATGATAGCTAGCTCGATACAGCTATAAGCTTGAGTCTCTATTTAACCATGTTAAGGGATCGATCCAGGGTTTCTTATACCCTAGATCGAGCTGTTGAGGGCCTAAAAAACAGAGTTTTAGTTCCTCTTCTGCAAATTTCTCGACAACACTATTTTGTACCCTAGCGTACTCCAAGTACAATTTGTCTTTAAGTGGCGGAGTTGATCATGTTGGATTCGGGAAGGAAACCTCTATCCAATGGCATATGAGTTTGACATTTTCGAATTCATATGATATTTTTTATCTAATTTATTTTAAACATAATGCCTGAAATTTTTTTGAACAATTTTAAAGAGGTCGAATAAAAAATCTATTTCATAAAATATACACAATGAAAATTTTTCAAAAAAATACCACTATCTTAGTTTATGAGTCCTCTTCAAAAGGGTACTCTTAGTTTTTCAATTTATTTAAATAGTTGAAAAAAACCTTACATGAACATGTGTGTCATTACTTCGCCAACTTCCAAACATACTAAAAAATATAATTTTGCATAAAAAAATAATTGTTTAATATGAAAAACTTAGAACTCTCTGTGTAGATTATGCTCTCATATATATATATATATATATATATATTACACATTTTATACTAAGTTATGCTATGTGAACACACGTGTGCCTCTTAAGATGTGTGAAAAATTGCAAGGACAAGCATTTAATTTGATTGAAAATTGACATATTATACAACACTAAATATTTTTGCAAAAAATATCATTAGGACAACAACATAATTCTCCACAATTTGTCTTTTTACCCTGAATCAAAATTCACAGTGCTTATATAAATTTTGACGAATTCAATTTGATAAAAGAGGAAAAAATTGAAATTTCATTGCCATATTTGGCCCAAAAGTGTAACCCATCTTCATGATTTCACCCATGTCCAACTCTTGTAAAGCCTTGGTTTTCTTTAAAAAAATCTCATCCATTGACCTACATATTAAATTTTTGAATCACATAAATATTTTGAACATAAAACTAAAGCAGGGTCATCAAGTGTTTCTCAATGGAATGCCTCGTTTTTGTGGCATGGTGTCTTATTCGCATGATGCATGGTAGGGGTGGTCATCATCACCGAGGTAAATGACATGTGGTGGGTCCTTCTTTATCCTGAGTGCAAAGGGAAACCAAGACCTCTACACACATTTATCACAGTCCTACTCCCTTGGTTGTCTAACAAGAGATCGAGAAGGTAGAGGATGAAGCTTGGGTTGAGTTCCAGTCTATTTCAAATGAGGAAGTTCTTGAATAGGTCGAGAAATGGATTCTAGATATGAATACAATGACGACAAGAAACACAAAATAAATTTAGGTTGTTGACATATATTGGCACGTCAAAACTATCATGGGGTATAGTTTTATTGGAAAGTTTAAGGGAGAAACAAGAAATTCTTCTTTGCGGATGAAACCTAATAAAAGATGAAGCAATTGGATACTGAAGAGACAAAAATGGCTTTTGCTTTGTTGAATCTAGAGTTTACAAAATCATAGGATGACACCAGTTCACATGTTACCATTTAGGTGGATTCCCTCTCTAAATGATTATTCATGTTGCTTAATTCTCACAACATGTCTAGTTTATTTTTGTGTCTATCCGTAGAAATAGGAAGTTTAAAATTGGCAAGGTTGAAATAGAAATCAAAATTTTTACAATTTTTATCTTAATTACAGAAAATTTAAATGGATAGAGGCAATTTTTTTGTGTGATTAGTCTATTATCACTAGTGGAAATCCAGTCACAAATAGCATTTTAGTAGGTAATTATTTTTTATCTAATACAATATTCCCCCTGCCTCATAGCTTATACAAAAAAAAAATGAAAGATAAAAACCACCTTTTTAAAAACAAATAAGGGCACTCCAGGGATTCCTCTCAATGTTAGCATTTCTTTTGTGTTGAAAATAGTTGTTATTGATGTCTGAGTTTTTCCAAATGAAATAGAAAGTTACATACCAAAATACCATATTTCCAAACCTTTCTAACGATATACTACACACATTTTGGAAATATTATTTTTGGAATTTGGATGTCCTATTTACATACCGTATATTTGAATACATTTTTAATCCAATTACCTTGCTCAAATGGGAGCATAATATATATGGTTGGAAAGCTTATTCTGAGATATTTCCAATAGTATATGGCACTCCCTCTAACTCCTTAGGTTGAGGAGAATGATTTTTTAAATATTCATTAGAAATTTTTCCCGGTCAACCCAGAGACATTCATAAGTTAGCCGAGATTGTGGGAAAATCGACCCCACTTGTTGGGGTCAAATGCATTATATAAAGGCGTTATGTGGAGGAACCTAAGACCCACTCTCTCAAGCCAATTCATTTTTTTCTAGTCAAGTGAAGGAGTAGTTTTGAGGTTCATACCCCATGAACTAAGTGAAGTGAAGCCGAGTTGGAGAGGTTTTATTAGGGAAGGGGATTTGAAACATTTTTGGAAGGGTTTTTGGCACTCTGTTGAAGGTTTTTGGCCCTATTTAGAAGGCAAGTTGCAGAGTTGTTTTAGAGGCCAATTTTTAGCCTTATTGCCAGGAAAATTTTAGCCTTATTGAAGATCGGACTTCAGTCCTATTGAGGCGGAGTTTTAGGTTTATTCTAGGGGCTGAATTTTGGTGTTTGAAGGTCAATTTTATGCCTAGTTTGAAGCCTATGCCCTGGAGTTTTGAAGGCCAAATTCAAGTCTAGTTTGAGGGCCAAGTTTTGGTGCATTAAAGGTTGAGTTCAAGTTTGGTTTGAAGGTTTGTTTCTAGTTTTTTGAAGGCCAAGTTTAAGACTAGTTTGTGGCCAAAGTTGCAGTCTTGTTATTGACCAAATTATGGTATGATATTTGACATGGTAAAGCTCTATTGGAGAATTGTTGCAAGGATCTGGAATCCAAGTATAGTTGGCTAAGGAAATTTTAATGGATTTGTTAGCTGAAGTAGTTGTGATGTTTAGGTGACAATAGGTCCAAGACCCATTGTGGAAAAAGGTGAATTAAGAACGGGGCTATCATGTAAATTTTCTTTTATAGCCTTCTAAGTTGCATAAGGTGAGTATTTAGTGAAAAGGTTGATAGGGTACAGGAAGGATACCTTCAAGGTTGTAAATTCATGTTTGGTTTCAAGTGTGTTTAAAATCCCTATGTAGCAAAAATAAATTTTTAGTGTTGAGTACAAGCTGCCAGGTGGGCAAACCTTCCCTTTGAAAATATAATAAGACTAAGTAGTGACAATTGGATAGTGAACAACAATATTTTAGGAAGTTGAAGTTCTAGATGAGCATATGAATTTTTGTTAAAATAAAGAGAACTAACGTGTATGAGATAAAGTCTAAGGAGCTGAGTCAAGAATCCTAGTTGAAGAATAGAAAGTTAAGGTGCACAGGTCAAGAGGTAGTGATCAAACTTGATTGCGAAAACCTAAGGGTTGCATGGTTAGATGAAAACTCACTGAAGATTTTTTTGAGGACCATAAGTTATTAATGATAGATTCAAGGAATAACTTGAAGACGTAGGTCAATGCCTATAATTTTTTGTGTTGGTGAAATTGTAGGGGATTGGTGTCTCCTATAGGTTGGTGCCTACATTTTTTGAGTTGGTGTTCAGCTAGTGGAATAAAATCTCATGTAGGTTGGTGTCTATGAAATTTTTATAATTTATTCATAATTTATATTTTATCTCTTGAAATATATAATGAAAAAGTAATACACGTTCTTCATGTCATTATTATTGATTATCCCTTGAAAACATTAATGTAAGACATGTTCTTTATGTCGGTATCAAAAGATAAAATTTTGATTTTTTTGAAATTAGAATTTTTGGCTCCAAACTTGTCAAGTCAATCCTCCCTCAAGTCAATTCAGCCCCATTGAAGAGACACCCATTCATACAGGTTGAACACTATATAGAGCATTTGACCTCCTCCACAAGGCACCATTTTACCTCACACAAGACAAGATATATTTTTGGCATCCTAGTGAAGAAGAAGAAGGGAAAAGAAGGACAAGAAGGACAAACTCATCTCAAGAATATATATATATATATATCTCTACTTCGCACGTGTGAATTTATGGTCATATTCTTGGAAGTAGGTCAAAATTCTATGCAGTAGATTCTGGGTAGTAGGGCTGAAATTCTAGGCATAATTTTCTGGGAAACAGAGCCAAGTTTCTAGGAAGATTTTGGGGATCAAAATTTTAGCCTAGGAATATTAGAGAGGGTCGAGTTTTTTGGGAAGAATATTGACTTAGCGAGATGGTTGTTTAACCAAGTTTGACCATAGCATTGTTGGTAAATTTGACCATCATAGTTGACTAGCATTATTAGGTGTATCTCTTATTGAACTAAATAATTTCTCTTAAGGAAAAGGTTGTTGGGTTTTCCCCCCAAGTGGGTTTTCCCAGAGTAAATATCGTGTTTTCTTTGTGCATTGTCATATCTATTGTCCTTATGCATTTATGGTTTAATTTAAGAAGTGTAATTCCTAGTGATAAACTGGAAGTTCTAAAATAATATCTACATCATTAGAAGTAATTATCAGTATTTTATAAATTACTACTTCTATCTATTGCACTTGAAAAATCAACATGGTTTCAGAGCTTTAGTGAAGGAAAGGACATTAAGGTCGCCCTTGAAGAAATTTGGTAAAGGAAAGAGCTTGTGAATAGACCTACATATCAATATAATTGTTTGTTTATATCCATGAGTTGCTCTATGACGTCAAAGAACAAGCTTGAAGAAGCTACAAATTCCAGAGCTTGGAAAAGAAGGATTGATCTCATCCTTTAAAGAATGATGTCTAGGGTATTATGAAAGGTAAGGTTACTAAACCTTCAGATGATGAAGGAAACACAAATTATGATAAGGATGACATCACAGCTGAAATTATTATTGTAGATTATATCAAGGATCATTTGATACCATATGTCGCAAATCTTGACATGTCAAAGAAGATGTATGATGCCCTAGTTGTATTATACGCCATCAACAAAATTGGTCAAGCAATGAGTTTGAAGAATAAGCTTAGTGATGTTAAAAAGTCAAGGAATTATATTATAGCCTCATATTTCATGAGGATCTTTCAACTAAGAGATAAACTTCAATCAATTGATGAGATAATTTCTGATAAAGAACTTGTGACTACAACAATTAATGGTTTTCCTAACTCATGGGATTCATTTGCATCTACTATCTATGGCGGGAAGGAGATTCCAATATTTGAACTACGAATCTTATGCACTCAAAAAGAATCTAGAATTACATCAAAGGAAGGATTCAAAGATCTGAAGAAGGTGACTCTCAATCATTTGCAACACATTCCAAGAAGGTTGGAGGAAGAAAGAATTTTGGTTTCCTAAGAAGAAATGAAGGTGGAAGACCTGAAATTAGAAGACCCTTCTCAAGGAAGGAAAGATATATATAAATATTCAATGCTATCGTTGTCACAAATATGGTCATTCTAAAATTCAATCCTAAAGGATCAAATGAAAGAAAGATAAAGGGAAATAAACATGCCACAACAACAGAAATTGATGAGCATCGAAGGAAACCCAAGGATGAAGATTCAAGTGACAAATATTTCTTCTATTTCTCTGCTCTTATAAGTTTTGTTGAAGATGGTGATGATTTGTGGCTCGTAGGTAGTGGTTTCTCAAGGCACATGGCATGATATCGTGAAAATATCACAAGCCTAGTGGAAACAATATTATCTCAAAAAATTAGATCTTGGAGATAACAACAATTATGCAATCAAAGGCATTGGGAAAACATCCATTGAGTTGGAATCAGGTGAAAACGTTCATCTTAGCAACATACTATATGTTCCAGGTTTAAAAAAAGAATTTGGTTTCTATTTCATGTTTGGAATATAAAGGAGATAGAGTAGAATTTGTTGAAGGTAAAGTCCTTGTATGGCCAAAAGGCTCAAGTATATAATTTTCTAGAGTAATTGGAATTCATGGAGGAAGGTTGTATAGACCCTTGAAACAACTTGCTCAAGCATTAGTGCATAATGACACCAATACATTTGAACTTTGGCATAGAAGATAAGCTCACCTTCACTTTAGAGCTTTGATATATTTAAATAAGATGGTTTCAAGTGTTCCACAATTACACATGGAGCATGAAGGAGTATGTAAATGTTGTGCGCTTAGGAAGAATGTCAAGAATCATTTTCCAAGCAGTGAAAATAGATCCAAGTAAATCTTATACCTAGTTCATTCTGACGTGTGTGGTCCTATGCCACTGAAATATTGTGGAGGTTCTCTATAATATGTAACTTTTATTGATTACTTATCTTGCAATACGTGGATTTATGTCATGGAAACCAAGGATAATTTTTTCATCAATTTTCAAGAATTGAAAGTTGAAGTGGAAAACTTGTTAGGGAAGAAAATAAATATTGTGAGAATAGATAATGGCAGAGAATACACTTCCAAGGAACTCATTTCCTTTTTAATGTAAGTTGGTATTAACTAAGGGAGTTGATAGTCCCTTACAATCCACAACGAAATGGAGTTGTTGAAAGATAGAAAAGAACCATTGAAGAATATGTTAAGGCAATGATTCATGATCAAGACTTCAATATGTTCTTATGGAGTGAATCATTGATGAAAAAAATCTATATTCAAAACAGAATTCCTCATCAAATTTTTGAAGACGAGACTCATGAAGAAGCTTTCATCGAACATAAACCAAAGATTGGAGATTTGAGGATATTAGTTTGTCCGGTTTATGTTCATGTGCCCAAAGATAAGAGAAATAATATAGAGCCTTCGTGAAAGAAAGTAATATTCGTTGGATATAGTGAGTCATTAAAGGCCTCTAGAATCTATGTTCTGGGACAACAACATGTTGAAGTCAGTAGGGACGTGACCTTTGTGATGGGCCTCTAAATTAGAAATAAATTAAGGCCCATCTAAACTTTCTTAGGCACATAAAAGATATATTAAATCTCTCCTTCTACACTTAATAATGTTTTTTTAAGTTTTAATATTTTCTTAGGAAGGTTTAGAGATAATTTCATATTTGTGCCTAATATTATTTATTTTTAAAGGATATTGTGAGAATATTGGGAAGATTATGGAGATTTGGAGAAGGAGCTAATTTAGGGAATTGCTCCCTACTACTGGAGGATTAATATTGGAGAATAAATGAACAAAATATCATGAAACTATTTGGAAATTCTCGATAGATTCTTGAACTCCGATGATTAAGAAAATCTAGGAATGTGTTCCCTGTCATTTACTGCAAACTCCTAGTGTTGGGAACCAAATCCACTATTTGAGGGATTTTGGAGGGGAAAGCTTCCTCCTTTCAAGGAAAATGTTTTTTCATCATTTTTTATAAGTACCAATTTGAATTTTCCTCTAAGGGCATGCATTCTTTAGTCTTATTGTGGAGAAAACCTTTTGTTTAATAGCTCCACTTTCTTGCAGGGTTATATTTGGACTGATTCAATAATGAATATTGCTGCAATTTTAAGCTTCTAAGGCTTGGTTTATTTCATAGGACTCTGATTACTCCTTGGGCTTGGCCATCCTAGGAGCCTCAGATCTCTCTTCCACAATTTCTTTATGGTCTTTTCGCTTATTATTCACATACATCTCTTATTCTTGTTTTGCATATTTCTGTATTTAGTATTGTTTCTTTTCTTGTTGTAGGATTGAGTTAAATGATTTAAGAAAGTTATTTTGCAGGTTTTTTATAAGTTAAAAATCATTATTCATCCTTACAATAAATTTTTAAGGTCATCTTAATCATTAAGCTACTTGGATTTGGTTACTAGTTCACGAATATAAGATTTCTGGAAATGCGTTGTAGCAAAATAGAAGTAAATTTATGATATTTTTTAGAAGGGGTCAATGAGATCCATTTGAATTTATTCCACTTTTATTAGGTCATAATAATGTGAAATTTAATATAAAAAAATCACCCCATTTCATTTTGACTTGATTAGGTTATGCATTTGATAGATTAACTAGCTCACTAGTTCTTGAATTTCCAGATTTTAGAGTAATAAATTTCGGTTATTTTTTAGCACGTGTGAACGGGGCATTTTTGGAGTGATTCCAATTGGAATGGAGACCTAAGGAATCATACTTAATAACAAAAATTTTCCCATCCCATTTTCATTTTATTTACTTAGTAATTTGGTGAGTTATTTCCAAAACAGACTTTCCTGTAGCAAAAACAGAGTTTCCTATGGCACTCTTGTAGCATGTGTAAACTCAACCAGATTTTCTCCCAAATGTTGGTTTTTTTCTCTTATGCTTGAATTATGACCCCTAGGATCTAAATATATGATTTAGGAAGAATAAAACATTCATTTTCACAATTTAGATTAGGTCTTTTTATTTGAATTCATGCTCTTAGGATTTCATATACAAATTGTTGTTATTTCCTAGGATTAATTCCTTTTCAAAGTAATACTTCCATTTATAAAATTAGTTTTGGCTTTGATTTCATAACATTCTCTCCATTACATCAGATCAACCAAATAAGGACACATTGTGTGTTGCACAAATAGTGTTGATACCTCTTAAGTTTGTACAAACCCCAGATTGATAATTAAAGTCAGTAGCCTTGGGAGTTGCAGTATTCTTATTGCAATACTCAGGCTCATAATTTTTGGCATCGTTGTCGAGGAGGTGTCAAAGTATGCATTGTTTCCTTCCCTATTTGATTCATTTCTTTTATTTCTGCAAAAAACAAAAAATTGCATTAGGCATATTTCATTTCAAAACTAAAAATTGCATTGCATTAGCATTCCTATTCAAAAAATATTTTAAAATATTTCTCCAACACCCCCCCCCCCCATTTGATCACGTGGTGCAGTAAGAACCACATCACCATCCACTTTTACAGGTAGAATAAGAAGAGGTGGCAGAAAGGGTAGAAGAAATGGATGGAGATGATGACATTGAAGAAGATCCTCTTGGATTTCCCATTCAAGATATTGATTTCAATGTGCATATGAAGAGAATCCCTCCATATTTCCTTCCCAACTTCCATGGTATGAGGTCAGAGGATCCAAAAACCTTTATCTTTGAATTTGAAATACTTTGTAGATATTATGCCTACTTATCACACACTCAAAAATTGAGATTGTTTCCTGCAAAATTGAAGGATAGAGCTCTTAAATGGTTCATGATTTTAGGTACTAATTCAATAAGGTCATGGAATGATATGCAAAAGATATCTCTAGAAAAATGTAAAGACCGTGATCTTAAGCAAGAAATATTTAAAATGAATCAAAAATAAGATGAGAGCCTTGAGGATGTAATAGATATGTTCATTTATAATGTTAAGAGGGTGAAATTACATCATTTAGGATTTGACACACTAAAAACCCTCTTACTTAAAACAATTATGGATAAGTGGATTGATCTCCTTGATCTCATGATTAAAGGAGATGTATACCAATTATCATTTGAAGAAATTTTTGAAACATGCAAGTGCATATCAAGAGGAAGGGAAAGAGTAATTAAATAAGCATAAACATTGGTAAGTCAATATGAACTTGGAAATTTGCTTGATAACTTTAAAATAGAAAGTCTTAGAAATCTAAATGAACAAGTAGAAATTTTAAGAATGCAAAATGATCAAAAAGAATATGTTGATATTTATGTTATCCATGCAGAATCATATGCTACTAAATATTGTCCATCATTACCAAGTTTTAAGGAAGTTTACCAATAAGACAATGGAGCAAGTCAATCACCAAAGAAGTTATGTTATGTAGCTCCAAGAAGACCATGGCAGCCTATTCAACTTGATATGATGCAAATACCTACTTTAAAATTTCAATCTTATTCACATCCATCTCAAACTAATTGGAACACAATCCCTCATTGGAAACCTTGGTCATCTCAACACCAAACCAATCTTGGAAACAAGGTTGGAAAGGACCTTATGGGAAAAATCCGCAATACCCTCAATATTTTCCTCAATATCCTAAATACCCAACTCCATGTTATCCCTCCCATCCACCTCCACCACAACCACAACCTCAACCACATCCAACTCATAGATCCACTCCCACTCAAATACCTGTACCACCATTTCCAAACCCACACAATGAAGTATCTCAACCCACTTACAATGTTGACATACAATACTACCAAACATATCCTCTTGATCTAAATGTTATTCATCTTAGCTCAAGAAAGGTATTGCAAAAAAAGATATTTTATTGATGTCATTGAAGGAAAACATCCATAACAAGAAGATTCAAGTGAGGAGATCAAAGAATCAAGGGCTACACTTGATGAAGAGTAGACATCAGAATCATATATTGAGAAAGTTCCCTCATGTTTACCATCATTCCCTTCATGTGTTCAAGAGAATAATCAGAAAAAAGAGGAAGATTTGAATTTCACGGTATAAGAAGACATGAATAATGTTCCCAATGAGCAAGCAAACCAAGGGCATCAAAGCTATATTTAAATATGGTTCTAGACAATCATTAAGTTGCAACAACACACTCTTCTTCAATAGTACTTGATACAATCTCAATCAAAGCAATTCATCTCCCATATTAAGGTACATGTCAAAACATGTATTTCAAGTGTACACATGATTTTATTTGTCATACTGATGTGCACTTGCCTCCATTGGAATTATTCCTATACTTGAAAGTTTTTTTTTTCAAGTAGAGTAGGATAGAAAAAAAAAATGGAAAAATAGAAAAAAGGAAAAAGAATAAAATCTCAAGGTGAAAACCTCTTTTGAGGCGCCTAATATTAGCTCACTGATTGAAACCCTCCATGAGGCGATCAATGGGTTGGAAAAAAAGAGAAAATAAGAAGAAAAATAAAATATCCTAGGTGAAAACCTTCTTTGAGGTGCCTAGGCAGACCTGCTAGTTGAAAACCTCATTGAGACAGCTAGTAGGCCTAAAGACAAAAAAAAAGTGAAAAAAAATGAAAAGAAAACAAATTTATTTTCTCCATGTATCTCTCTCTAATGAATGCAGGTGCTCTCCAACCTTTGCAAGTAGCCAAAAAAACAAATTGGCACCAAAAGAAAAAGTTGGTCAAAACCCTAGTCAAAAGAAATCAAACTTTGACTTCCTCCTCCTTTGCTGAAATGCTCCAAAAGGACCTAGATTATTCCAATCCATCACCCTCATCCATTTCCAACATCCACCCATCATTTCTAATATTTTCTCATTCATTTTCCTCATTGTCCTAAAATGCTATAGAAAACCTTGTAATTGCTACAGGAAACTCTTAGTTTTTAGCAGAAATTTTTTTATTATTATGTCTCAAAAACCATGCATGCATTTGCCGATTTTTTCATGGGGAGATGAATATATATGATGGTAACATCCTCAAAATTTCAGCAATTTTTGGTGCACAGTTTGTGAGAAATTGACCTCCATCACCTACAACCATTTTTTTTATTTTTCTCATGATTCGTGCATCCAATGGCCAATATTTTTTATGGGGAGGTGCATAAGGATGATACTAATATGTTCAAAAAATTTCAGATCAATCCGATCTACCATTTGAGAGCTATGCCTTAATCAATTCTGCTACAAGGTGGTTGTCCTGAGCAGCCTGTATAGTCACATCAAAACTCAGCATCAATTATTGTTTCACCCACAAACTAGAAGATCCAGCCACATGAATTCAATTCTAAAGTTGAGAAGAGAACACCCTCCTTAGGAAGCAGTCCATCCACTCCACCAGCAGAATATTGAACATTGGGAAGAAGACTGCGCACACAAAAAAAACTTTATTAGTCAAAGAATCATCATGCTATGAAGACTTATACAAAAGCAAAATCATCAACTACAACACTCACATCATGAACATCTCAGCAGCAACATTTTTTCCAGAGATGTGAAGCAACAACAAAAAAACCCTATAAGACCTCCATATTCAAGGTTATCAGCAATAGGACCTCAAGAATATTATCATATGCAGCTTCAGGATCATGAGTAGCAGCTTCAACAATCATATCAGCAGCCTCAATATCACCTACAAACACACATCAAGGGTAAGGCTCAGGTATGCAATCATATAAAAATTTCTTCGAATATATTCTAGCTTAAGAAAACATTAAAAGTGTGAGAAGGGAAGTTTTTTTATAGCCAAAATCAATAGCAGAGTAGCCTCGGCCTTATCTACCAATTACCTTCACTTTTCCACCAAGACACGCACACATGTGGGAGAGGAACAAGGCAAAAGTAAAGAGGACTTGAGAAAGTGGGTAGTAAGCAGTTAGCTGTGATGTGTTAGGTATCTGTAATTTGCAAGATTGGCAAATATAAACTGCAAAGCCTACATATGAACCACTTTGGGATTCTAGGATCTAGCCCTCCTAAATCCAGAGAGGGATCTCTCTATAAGTGCAAAGATTGATTTATCTTTAAAGGTCTTTTTGGTGTGATATTAGGCTAGTTATGAAGAATAAGGTTTTGTTTATTTTTGGTTGGGCAAAGATATAATGAAGGTGAAGGAAGTCTAAATGAAGGGTGAAGGTGTATGAAAGTGAAGGGATGATTCAGCTAATAAGATAGGCTAGGAGTAGCTTCAATCCATTGGACTATGGAGTCATAATAGGATTTAATTGAAACAGCAAGGTTCAAGAGTGGTCCATGGGGCAAGTCATTTATGTCAAAGGATCTCTTTAAGTTGATTTTATGGAATGGAATTAAACAATAAGAAGGGGAATCAAACAAATGAAGAACAAAGATCAACCTAAGATCAAGTAAGTATTTTGAAACTATCTTGCTTTTGGCATGCACTTAAGAAAGACATAAAAGTAATCTAAGATCAGGTAAGTACTTTGAAACTAGCCTGCTTCTGATGCACTTTCAATAGAAAACATTTAAAGACACAAAGAATAGCTTAAGATCAAGTAAGGACTTTGAACCTATCCTTCTTTCAACGTATTCAAAAGGAAAACATTCATGATAAATAGAAAAATTAGTCTAAGATCAGGTAAGGACTTTGAACCTATCCTGCTTTCAACATACTCTTAAGGGAAACCTTCAAACAACCTTTGGAGAAAGAACTAGAAGACAGGGAAAACCATAAACTTTCCTAGTCCAACTCTACTTAGCATGTAATTAAAATATCATTCAAGAAAAATTTTTAAAGTTTAGACAGTAAGACGTGGAAACACCAACATTCCTTAACTACTTGGACTGTATTAAATCATTCCTAAATACACAATTGGAAGAAAACATAAAGATAAAGCTTATCAATGAGAGTAGGGTTACTTGTAACAGTAAATCCTAGCTCTATATTTGTTGTTCTTTATCAGAGAAGGTGGACAGAATGGAAACAAAAATAAAATAACAATTTACAATAAGAAACACATCACCATTGACATAGACCAGGATCCCATAAATCATCTTGTATTTGATGTTCAAACCAGTTACAATCATCAAGTCCAGTGGGTCTCTACAGCTTCAAACTTCTCCTCTCAGCTTATGTATCTTCAATTACAAACAGGGCTACAGCAGCTTCAGTAAACTATTTACATGCAACAGATATCCAAATACCAACCTTTATATCATCTTCTACATAGGTATTTATAGAAGAAATGAGGAGGTGGGATGAGAGAAAAGATCTCTAGGCTCAATTAATACAAGTTAATGTTTTTCGGCCTTTGAGGGGCTCAACAGAGAAGATTTCTGATATTTCCTCTGTATTAATTTATTTTCATTAAGTATTAAGCATGCTGGGCAGATTTTCTTGTCTTAAAAACTCTTGAGGTGAGTTAGCAATAACTATGGCTGTCTTTAGGCAAAATATCACTGACTTAGGCAAGAAATCTGGCTTCTTCTGATTTATTGAAAGATGCAGGTGGCACTTTGGTAGCTGGAGAGGATTCAATTAGCCTCTGATGTGGCAGTGAAGGCTTTTCGGACTGATATATTTCTTTGTTTTATCCTAAAACACCTTTAATCCGTCTTTGCTCTGTGTTTTAGGCCTAATTAGACTTAATCTTCATATTTAGGTCTTTATCCTCTACTGACTACGGATTAGGCATTTGATTCTCGAATTGGTGCCTTGATCCCTTTAAACTCTGTTTAAAATCATTAATCTTCACTTTTGCTCTGATATTATGCTGTAACACTGACACTCTTTGTCTGCTTGATATTCACTGTGTTTTTTGTTGTTTTGCAGGCACACAGAGGTTTTGTGACTTCACAAATGCTCATGAGGCATGGAAAAACCATAGTTTGAACCTTTGTAAAAAAAAAATTCTTCGTGAATAATGGCCAGAGGGATCGTTATCCCTAGCCTTTCGTTTCACTTTGAAACTGTGGAAAAAACCTTTATAACCTGCAAAAAACAAACAAAAGTTATAAAAATCCTGCGTGGATAGGTTTAAACTACTTTGGAGGCTTTGGGTGCAGGATTAAATCGAAGTCGTTGGATGAAAATAACCAACAGTCGGGATTAAACAGTAGGTTCATTTGAGAGGTCAGATGGTGGGGAAAGGTAATGGAGGGGAACTTAAATCAGGGCCATTCGATCTTCGGAGATCGACGGCAGAGAATTCTCAATGGATTGTTTGGAAGGACAGGCAAAGGGCAAGCGAATGGAGGATGAAATATAACGTGAGTTGTACGATCTAAAGGATCGATGGTCGGGATTAAAAGATGAAAAAGTAATGCGAAGGGTAGGTGGTTTGGCGGAAAACCGGCAGCGGTGTTCGCGTTGTGTTTGGGTGGTTTTAGATTTTAGTCGAAAAAACACGATACAGGTCGGTGTTTGACATGTGGATTTACAAAACTTCCCATTTCGCGTAATTTTTTGGCGTTAACGTTTAGGCGCAAAAATTACGCGAAACGGGTTGGCAATCGTCGGATTGGAGGCTGTAGATCTAACGGTGCGGATCGCACGTGATAGATGAAGAGCTGCGAGGTAAAGTGGTATGCGGGGTCCAGGTGACGTCAGCAAAATTGGTGCGCAGTGGACGATGAAATAGGCTATCCGGTCGTTAAATTTCTTTGATAAATGGTTATAATTGAAAAAAGGAACGGATATGAAAAAATGAAGGGGGAAGGAAACAGGTGGAAGAATGGGGCCTGATGGCCTTTGATCTTGGTAGATCAATGGTCAGGATTCCTTTAAAACCTTTATGTTGGGAAACAAAAATATACATAAAAGGTAAGATTTCAAAGGAAATGGTGGAGAAACAAGGGGAAGAGAGAGCCCACCTTTTATATAACGGCGGAAGGGAAGAATCAATGCGAGCCGTCAAATCTGGAGGATCGACGGCCGAGATCAAAGATGGTGGATGAATGAGAAAGCGGGGGGTTAAAAAGCGGAAGCTTTGTAGGCCATTGGATCTAAGAATGATCAACGGCAGAGATTTGATCGCAGGATCGCATCGGCGGAGGACAAAGGGTAAAGCAACAATGAAATGTGCCAATGTGATTGATCACGGACCGTTAGATATAGGAGGGATCAACGGTTAGGATTAAATCGGCGGGTTTATGTTGGAGGGCTCATGGAATGGATGAGCGCGGACCGTTAGATCTGGCGAAATGAATGGTCAGGATTTAATCACATCGGAGAAGAAGGAAGAGGCCAAAATACCGAAGCTTTTGATTTTGTGATGCGTGATTAAGCGCTGACCGTTGAATCGGATTCAGAGATCAACGGTGGAGATTTAATCGGTGGGCGCGATGGTGAAGGTCTTATGACAGAGTGCGATTAAATCTGAGCTGTTGGTTCTTGTGGATTCAACGGCCGAGATTTAATCACAGAATCGCAATCAGCGAAGGTCAAAGGAACTGGATAAGAGATTTGCGATTGTCGATTTTGCGATGGAGCGAGAGCCGTCGATCTAAAAACTAGATCGACGGTGGAGATTTAATCATAAAGGAAAAAGGCGGAATGGCGGATTTGAAGAAGGGAGCGATATGGACCGTTGGATCTGGGCGCAATAGAGAAGATCAACGGTGGAGAATTGATCGCGGGATCGCATCGATAGAAAGCAAATAACCATAAAAAAAGGGTAAAATGACTATTTGCAATGCAATTTAAACTTGCGATGCAGTAAATATTTGCAATGAAATTAAGCACTTTGCGCTTGATCACAGCGCAGGTTTATATGCGAAAGAAAAGGGCTAGGGCTAAGGTTGAAAGGGGCTTAATTCCTTAGAGAAAAATGAAGGTTTTTTAGGATTTTTGGAGGTTTTTTTGAGAATTTTTAGAGGTTCCGATAAGAGTAAAAAGGGGTTTTAAACCTTATAAAAGGATTTTACAAGGCTTTAAAGGGGATTTCGAGGGAGTGAGAGGTAAATGAAAGGGTTTATGGATGAAATGGAGAGGGAAAATGGAGAAGGGAAAATGAGGGAAAATGGAACTTCATGAGCAGTTTTTTCCTTTGGTAAACAGCAACGTCTTTGAGGGCTCTGAAATGAAACAGCAATGAAGAGTAATTCCAAGGATAAAAAACATATGGGACTTCAAGGATGATAGATTTACAAAGGGAATGTTTCTCTTGAAGGCCCAGAAACATATTTAGCCACCCTTTTGCTTTGACAAATTATTATGGGTGGCTAACAGCAACTCCAACTTGGGATGGCATCTTCTTGAAGGTGTCAAGAACTTCAGACATGTCGTCGCTGGAAGTTGATCAATGCCTCATCCATTGGGCTGCAAATTTCTCTACCTTTTCAGATCTTCTTTTTCTCTGACAATGTTAGCAGCAATTAAAAACAATGGAATTCTATCAAAACAAGCTCTCTACTTACCCAATCCTAATGATCTAACATTTTTTCTTCTTTTAGAGTGCATTTGGATTGGAAAACTCTTTTTACAAATATTTTATTCTTTTGAAAGCAAAAACTAGTCTATTTCTACCCTTATTTCTCCATGAACTCATATTAATCAGTTGAGTTCAAAAGCTTCTCTACCTAACTACACTCTGTCAGGATTAGACTGCCTGACAGAGTTTATTCTCTAAATTCTAAAACATAAATTTAAAAGCAGAGAAGCCAGGATTGAACAGTATAACTTGTTGCTGATCTATGGCATAAAAAAAAGTTGCACATAGACTACATTTGCAGGAAATTAAAACAAAAATGATGAAGGCTTAAAATCTGAAATTTTAAGAACATCCTTATCTTTTCTTCAGCTCTGTTTTTTACTTTGTTTGAGTTATTCTCTCTTTGTTCTCTGGTTCAATTTTTGGGCATATTAGAACTAGTTTGCTTCTATCCTTGGCTCAGGTTTTGATCTAATTAGAGTCATTCATCTTTTGAAGTTCATAGGTTCATATTTTGAGCTTGTTTAAACCTTTTTCTTCTATCTTAATCTACCTAACTAATAATCCAAGATTAAACTGTTTGGAAAATCTATTTTACTAACCTATCAGCAGTAAATTGAAAACTAATTAGTCATGATTATGTTGTATGACTAACTAGGAGTGTGTTTCTTAGGAGTGGCATTTGAGCTTGCACACTTTCAGACTTTATTTCTCTTTTTTGATATGGGGTTGTACCTTTCTTGTTTTTACAATCTGCCCTCTTTTCTCTTTCTATTGTTTTTGTATTTTTTTCATTTTCTAACTTTGAATGCAATGATGAGTATGATATTCACAATGAGAAAAAAATAAAAAGGCTTCCAAACTGATATGGTCAACAAAAATAATGTTTGAGCATCCTGCCATTGACAGGACCTCCAAAAAGTTCAGCTCCACTTAATTCTTGTAAAAAATAAGCATTGTTACCAGCAGTAGAATGAATGAGGTAAGGGTCAAGCCATAAGTTATCAAATTTCCCATGCTTTCCCTTCTCTTATCTTCTTGAATCCCACTTTAAAACTTTGTCACCAATGTTGAAATCACTGGATTTTGTCCTTCTATCAAAAAGCTTCATGATGCTTTCTTTCTTTTGTAATGCTCTGTTGTAGACTTCATCTCTGGTTTGTTGAAGATGTATAGTCTAATTAATTCTTCTGATCATGTCATTATCTTCAAACTGTACTTCTTGGATCAGCTTCATGACTGGCACTCCTAAGTTGGTTGGAAAAATTGCATCTACTCCATAAACAAGCTGGTAGGGTGACATTCCAATTGATTTTTTAAGCGTTAATCTGTCAGCCCATAATGCATGTAGTAGCTTTGTGTGCCATGATTTCTTATTTTCTTCTAGCAACTTCTTGATTATATTCACCAAACTTTTGTTTGAGAATTCTGCTAACCCATTACCTTGAGGGTAATAAGCAGTAGAATGGCCCAATGTAATCTAATATTTGTGACAGAATTCAACCATCTTTTTGGACCCAAATGCAGCAGCATTATCAGTGATAATCTTCTTAGGACAGCCAAATCTAGATAGCATATGATTTTCAAGAAATTTTATAATGACAGAGTCATTGGCTTGCCTAGAAGGGATGGCTTCTATCCATTTGGTAAAGTAGTATGTTGCAATGAGAATCCATCTATGTTGGGCAGATGAGAGTGGATGGATTTCTCCTATGAATTCAAGACCCCACTATTGAAAAGGGGCTTCAACAGTGATTGGATGCAAGGGTAAGGAAAGCAGTTTTCTTTTGCCTTCAAAGAGTTGGCATTTATGACAGGGAATAATCATTTTATGGACATCTTGAAAGAGGGTGGGCCAATAGTAACCAGCTCTAAGGATTTTATTGGCAATTGTCTTCCAATAGAGATAGCCTCCACATTCTCCTTCATGAAATTCATGCTTGATCTTATCTGCATCATTCTCAGGAAAACATTTAAGCAATAATCCACTAGCATTTTTCCAATATAGACATTTATCCAAAATGCAGTAATTTGCAGCTTTCAACTTTAAAAATCTTGCCTTTGTTTTAGACAAACTAGGAGGTGTATTCAAATTGAGCAAAACAAATGAAATATCAGCATATCAAGATGAAAACAGAAAATAATCTTCAATAATGGGAGTTGACAACTCCTCCTGTTCATCTAATGCATTTATCATGTTTATATCAAGAGCTTCAAAATTAGACTCGGCCATTAATCTTGCTAGTCCTTGGCCTTTTATGAGCTTAGTGGGATTGATCTCTAAATCATATTCAAGTATCACAGCAATCCACTTTCCTCTTTTTCCCTCTGGATCTTGGGTTAGAATATCTTTCACAACAGAATTTGGCACAAAGGAAATTATGTGGGAGTGTAAAATGTAAACTCTAAAATCTTTTAAGGCTTTGACTAAGGCAAAGGCCTGTTTTTCCATGATATTGTAATTCAGAGGTGCATCTCTCAATACCTTACTAAAGATGCAATTAGCTGCTCTTGTCCTTTCAAGTTTTTCTGTAATAGGACAGCAGCCACTGTGTGTTCTGATGCAAATGAAAAAATGAAAAAATCTTTTGTAAAGTCAGGACTAATGAAAACTGGTGTTTTGATTAATGCTTGTTTTACCAGTTCAAATGATTTATTTGCTTCTAAGGTCCATTTAACTCCTTGTTCCTTTTTCATCATGTTTGTTATGTTTCTAAGGAGTTCAGCTAGATTAGGTATGAACCTTCTCAAGAAATTAATCATCCCAATGAAAGATTGAAGTTCCTTGATGTTTCTAGGATGATTGATTTACAATATATCCTCAATCCTCTTTGGGTCTATCTTTATCCCCTCTTCTGATATGATGTGTCCAAGTAGTTTTCCTTCTTGGAGACCAAAAATTGTTTTCTTTGGATTTAGAGATAACTCAAATCTTCTGCATTTCTCAAATACTTTTCTCAAGTGTTCTAGGTGTTCCTCATATGTTTTGGAAAAAACATTGATATCATCAAGGTAAATAATGATGAAGAAACATAATTCTTCTGAGAATGCTATATCCATGGCTCTCTGAAATGTGGCACTAGCATTCATTAAACCAAAGGGAATTTTCACATATATGAAAGTACCCCAAGATGTGGTAAAGGTTGCTTTTATTTGATCATCAGGATGTACCAGAATTTGGTTATAACCTGAGAAGCCATCTAGCAAAGAAATTCTTTTAGAACCAACTACCTTTTGCAAAATGTGATCCATCTTGGGTAAAGGGTAGTTGTCCTTCAATGAGGCTCTGTTTAAGTTCCTAAAATCAATACAAAGCCTTATTTCTCTTGTATTTTTCCTAACTGACACAATATTAGACACCCACTCTGAGTATATAATAGGGACAATAATTCGAGCTTCATACATCTTCTTGATTTCTTTCTCAACCAAAGGTAATTGAACAGGGTTGATTCTACACAATTTTTTTTTAAAAGGTTTTTGGTTTTCTTTGAGAGGTATCTTATCCTGAATTATCTCTGTGTCATAGGATTTTAGATCCTCATAACTCCATGCAAATACATCAAAAAATTCCTTAAACATCTCAATATATTTCAGCTTGATGTGAGCTGGAAAATTTTTAGACAGTTTGATCATTATTGGTTTTTGTTCACTGCCTATGTTATATTCTTCAATTTAAGTTTCAATAGGTTCCAGTTTTGGTTTTTTGGCAACATCATTGGAATCAAACAACTCTTCTAATGGGATAGTCCTTTTGGCAAGATTTGAGTACTGGATTGCAGTGTTTCTAAGTATTCTTTTTCTCAATCTGCACTAACTTTTGTGGTATGTTCAAGTTTATTAGCTAACATATTTATCTCAACAATCTCTAGAGACTTTACTTCTTCATCAAGCAGATTTTCTTCCATAGGACAGTCTGATTCATAATTTGAATCTGAACTTGGTGGCTCAAATTCATTTCTGAACTGTAGGAATTCTTCTATTTGTTTATCTCCATCAAACACTTGCCAATATTTTTCATTGTCCGGGACAGCTGGTCTAAATTTGATTTGGGTAGTACATTGTTTGGTTTCATAAGGTGTTATACAAGTTCTAGCAGCAAAGGCTAAACCATTAGCAGAGATATTTTGGTTTCTTGGGACAAAAATAAATTGGAATTCATCAAATGTTTTCACTAAATCCATGACATCATTTCTATAGGCTCTAAATCTGGGGTGTTTGGCACTATATTCCCCATTCACTTGCCTAATAATACACTCTGAATCACCATGAACCTTTATCCACTTGGCCCCTAATTTCTTCAATAAGCGTAGGCCTAAAAGGAGGGCTTCATACTCAGCTATGTTTTTGGTACATTGAAAGTTTAACCTGTAGGAATGCCCTTTAGTATGATTGTTTTCAGTATTGTGTATCCATATGCCTACTCCGGCATCACTCTTTGTACAAGAGCCATCAAAATTCATACTCCAAAGAGGATTGTTTTCATAATTACTAGTATCCTCTTTATCTTCGGTGTTTTTAGGTTGCTCTTGAAAATCAACACCATGTTGAAATTGGTTTAGTCCTCATGTTCTTCATCATGTTGAGGATTCTTCTCTAGACTCTCAAAGTTGACAACCAATGGATGATTGTTTTGTAGCTCTAGACCTGTGATTAGTTTGTTGTGATTCTCTGTTTTGGAAAACTGTTTTGATACTTTTATCTTGTCTTCCTCTTTTTCTGTGTCTGCCACTGTGTTACAGTAAGAAGTGGCCACTAAATCAGTTGAGGTTTATTGCTCATTAAATGTTTCATGGTTGAAAATAATAAATGAGTCAAGGCTTGTAAGCACATAATAAAGAGGAGATTTTTTTGGTCTCTCTTGGCTACTGACCATGTATTGCATATGAGATTACCTATAAATTCTTCTGGTTTGATTAAAGACATGGATGGTAGCATATGTCATATCCATTTGCATTGTTCCTTGTAACTTAGCTCCCCATGATCTTGATAACAGCATACCATACTTGGGGGGTACATCAGCCACTACAATATCCATCACTAAACACTTGGCTGGAATTTGTGCTAATTTTACACAAAAGTCTTTGATCAAACCTAAACATTTCACTCTACTGGAGTCAAAGGAGTATAGATCTTTGTATGGTCTGGTGATTTCAAGGCGTAGACTCTCCATTACTACTTTGGGCATTAAGTTATGAGAGGCCCCTGAATCATGCATGGCATTGTGTAAAATCTTGTCATGAATCTTCAAACTAACATAAAAAAAAGGAACTGGCCCTTCTTGGTATCTTCCTTCAATCTTAGGACCAAATAAGAGCTCTGGTTGGTCATCATTGAGGTTGACAGTGTCATTATTCTCTTCTATGTTAAAATATTTCAAAATTTGTGATCTATATACATCTTGGGTGACTAATTCAGTGAAGGGAATAGGGATTTTGATCTTGGCAATTTAAAGGCATCTGATTTTTTACAATGTTTGTTTCAGCCTTGTTAATCACCACTCTATCAGCAACATCAGCTTGTGATTTCCTCTATTTACATTGGTCAAAATTGTTTTAACAGGAGCATTATCTGAGGTGCTAACGCTGCTAAGGTCTGCACTCTGTTTCTCATTAATTTGAGTGCCTTTCTCTTTGTTTTGATCAGAATTTTCAGCCACTATTTTATCTTTTTGTTTTGTAGATTTGTGTTTGTTCACATGGCTGTTTTTTGTAGAATTTTCAGAGGTTTTAGTTTCGGGAGTTTCCTAATTCTTTTTACTCCTAAGGTCATATTCTTTTGGAGTCTCTATGATGACATTTTCCATTTCTTGATAATAACTTTCATCTTCCATTCGTCCATCATCATAGGGTGTATATAAACCTTGCCTCCTGTTGTAAGGAACATTAAAAGAATCACTGTCTACTCCGAGCATTTTTATGTCATCTTCCTCTGTTTCTTCAATTGAATCTTCAACCTCACTTACATAGTTTTGATGAAAAGGAGGAATAATCTCCTGATCAGAGTCTCTTGGTCTGTTTTGAGTTTGGTTTCTTTTGAAATTCTGATTTTGATTTTGAGATTGATTTATGTTTTGGGGAGTTGATTGGTTTTGACTAGGTTGTGCTCTCTCAAGTATGCTTATCTTTTTCATCATTTCCTCCATCGTTCATTCCATTTTAGTGTTAGAGGTTGAGGGTGCATATTCCTCCCTAAATGATACTTTCTTCCCATTCCTCATCCTTGCTCTTTTCTCCATCAAATTCACTTCCACAGCAAGAGCTCCTTTTTGCATATATTCTAGAGTCAAAGGGTCTCTTTCTCTCAACTGATAGGCCATTTTAGGATCAAATCCTTCAGGAAACTTGTTCAAAGCCGAGCCTTGTGGCACATTGGAGGGCCCATTCTGTGACCTGTGAGCAATGTCATGCCTTGAAACCACTATCATTGCATTCCTCTAAACATGAGCTTCAATTTCCCTGAAGACATCTCCTTGCAAAAAACCATAAAAACATCCCTTTTTG
Organism: Pinus albicaulis; assembly: GCA_034641835.2. Taxonomy (NCBI): domain Eukaryota; kingdom Viridiplantae; phylum Streptophyta; class Pinopsida; order Pinales; family Pinaceae; genus Pinus; species Pinus albicaulis. The sequence goes on along the minus strand of CM076579.1, from coordinate 515,128,083 downwards.
CATTAGCGCGGGTAGCCAGTTCACCACTCGCGCCAATGGGGAAAATCCTACAAAGAGGCCGCGCCAACTGGCGCTCTGTCCCAGAGTCATAGTTGCGCCAGCCAATTTAAGGAGTGTTTTTTAAAATAAAATGGCGGAAATTTCGTTTCAACAGACTCAGAAACTATTATCTATCTTGAGTTGGGAGGTTTGGCTCCGGGAGTTCCATGAAGGGGAAGTGGTTTACCACCTCTCATGGAACCTTCCTTGAAGATAGGGCCAATCCCACAATTATAGGGATCCCAAATCCCCTTCCTCCATCTATAAAAGCTTGCCCATTGCCATTGCAAGCTAGTCTAGAAGTGCCCAAGTCTTGAATCTCCAAGTTCTCAAATTCCCAAGAGCCTTAATGCTGCAAGAGCCCTCATTCTTCCCTTAAGGCCAAACTCAAGCAAGGAGAATATCGTCGAGAGACTCTAAGAGAGGCTTGTCCCATCCCTGGCAGGCTTTACGAGACGTGTACTACTGGAGACCCCTCCGAAGGAGACCTTAGCGTCAGAACATTGGTTGTACTCTTTTTCGATTACTTATTAATGAATGACTACTGGTTATGGTTCCACTCCGTTTTTCACTTATGATAATGATGAGTTATATCCTTTTTGACTGATATATAGTTGCATATTCTAGATTTTATGCTTGTATTCGTATTGTTTCTTGCATGTGCAGGTGTCCATTCATGGAGATCGTGGGGATCGTGATCTGCCGAGGCTGAGGAACGGGAACACTGTCTCTTCTACGAATCATAGCGTTGGAATCTAGGTAGGCCTCCATCGTTGGTCTGTTTATTCACAATTAGGAACTTGCACTGTAGAATTTGATGATTTTTGCTAGACCCGTTCTGGGCTAGTAGGGATCGCCTCTGTCCGCAGAGGGGATTTACCTCCTCAACAATTTGGCGACTTGATTGGAGCCGCTGCTAAGTGGTACATCGAGTTATCCCGTGGCATCTTCCAAGATTTCAATTCCTTAGCCATGGCTTTTCTGACGCACTTTCAGTTACCGGTTCGTTATGAAGCCAGGACGCACCTCGTGACTTCTTTGAAGCAGGATAAGGCCACTCACATTTCTGATCACATTAATGAGTGGCGGTGCCGTCGTAGACTGATCAAGTTTCATATACCTGATCAGATACTAACTCACTGGTTCACCACCTCCTTCGTGAATAAAATCACTCAAGATATTGCGATGGGAGCGTGTGTGATGGAGGAACAAGCCATTGCGCGTGCCCAATATCTGGATCTTGTATATTCTCAATCCGGCACGCTTTATGATATCTTGCCTGATGCTCCACGGTCTGGAACCTCTAAGGCCCCACCTACCCATGCAGTGGATAGTGTCATTGGTTCTGTGTCTCAAAATTCGAAGAAATCTTCGAATCGGAAGCAGAAGTATAATTCTTCCAACAATGCTCTTGCTAATCCCGCCCTGTCCGATTCTGGCAAAACCGCGGAGGTGAACGCTGTTCAGGCCAATCCTACGGAGAAAGCCTCCAAGGGGAAAAAGAAGGGCAAAGGTAAGTCCAAATCTGACGCCCTGAGGCCAGAATCCAAATCTCGTACTGAGGATGGTTCTCAACGTAAACTGAAGTACCCCTGCCTCATTTGTGAAGGAGACCATTATACTAAGGATTTTCCATGACGATCCGAAGTTAGTCAACTTCTCAAAGGCTCCAAAGGGACTCCGAAAGTTCTAAAAGAGCCATTCCCATCTCAACAGACCCAGATGGTTGAACAGCCGTCACCATCTGCACCATTTTGGTCCCAAGTTTTCATGATGAATGGTGCTGCACCTATCTCTGTCGCTACGCGTTCGAAGGATTACAATGAATCGCGGCAGGCACCTGGGAAGGCAGTTGCGGATGGACCGCCTCCCCCACCTGTCTCTGGTTCTTTGGAAATCGAGAAGCCTACTCCTGAACCTGTTGTGAAGCCACCTTATAAAGGTGTTCTTCGGAGATCTTCTTATAATCCAAATGCTCGTGCTGCTCAACATTACAGCATTGTTGATGATTTGGCACAGGCACCCTCTGCTATGTCTGCACTAGAAGTTCTTCAAAGTTGTCCTTCACAACAGAAGGCTTTACTGTCTGCAATCGGTGGTATTGATCCCGCCGATTCGAGTCTTCTCACCTTCGATTTAGAGAATTTCACTCCCCGACTTCCACATCAAATCGCTCTTGTTATTCAAGTCGGGATTAACAGTCTTAACATTCATAGGGACGTCGTGGATGAAGGTGCCTCTACCTGTGTTATGTCGTCCGCCTGCTGGAAGGCCATTGGCTCTCCAGCCCTTTCGTCATCTCCCAATGCCCTTGAGGCATTCGATGGTCGGGAATCTAAACCCCTGGGTGTTCTCGAGAGTTTAGCGATCACTTTACAGGGGAAGATTGTCAACGTGGAAGTAGAAGTAGTCAATGCCAGGCTCAACTACTATATACTTCTTGGCCACAGATGGGCCCATGCCATGCTATGCATGCCATCCATAGTCTTTCGACTTCTTAAGTTCCCTCATGAGGGAAAAATCGTCACGGTGGATCAGTTGTCCTTCTTCACCTCCACCTCTGAGAACAACGTACCATACGTGGATCAGATTTCGAATCCCCCTGATAGTATAGGACTCGGTCTCTTCAAAGACCCCATCCTTATGGGTATTTTTCCCACACCACCACCGCACACCGCTCAAGTTAACATGATTTCCAGGTCTGATGACCCTTGGCTCATCCCTATGCCTGAGTAGGTGTTTGAGTTTGGAGAATCAATGCCCTTGACTCCAGTAGAGATCAACTACTATGAAATTGTTGCCGCATCTGATCCTCCACCTCCTCAACATGCTCCTTTGAGCATGGCTCTCGACGTCTACTCTCAATCCCCCTAGCTTGGTCAGGCTGATTCACCTGATCCTCTAAAAGAGACTTTTCCTTCCGATGAATCCATCATTGAAACTATGTCTCTTGAGGAGCTGCCTTGGGGCGATGGACATCATCACTCCTCTTTTATGCCTAGCCTGGGGGCAATGACAGATTGTCTAGAGCGTTATGCATCTCAGGTTCCTACCCCTCCTCTTCAAACGCCCATCTTGACGCACGAGGTTTTTTCGGAAGGTAACCTGAGTAACATCACTCAAACCATCCCGATCAACATCTCCGTTAAATCGAGGATCGTTGAGAATATTCACGCGGGAGTGACTTGTTCTCCTGATGAGATTCAAGTCTATACTGATCTTTTTAAATAATTCAGAGATGTGTTCACCTGGTCCTATGAGGAAATGCCAGGGATTGATCCCAGTATCGTAGTACATGAGATTCCAACCTATCCTGGTGCAAAGCCCATGCGCCAACGCTTACGCCCCATGCATCCTCGGAAAGCCGCTGTAATTAAGGCAGAAGTTGAAAAACTTCTGAACGCGGGTTTTATTTATCCTATTCCCCTCACAGAATGGGTTTCTAACATTATCCCTGTTGATAAAAAGTAGGGTACTATTAGGGTCTGTGTTGATTACCGCGACATCAATCGCGCCTGTCTAAAAGATAACTATCCCACTCCATTCATTGACCAGATTATCGACGAATGTGTCGGAAGTGAGATTTATTCCTTGATGGACGGTTTCTCAGGATATAATCAGATCAATATTGCACCTGAGGATCAACACAAGACTACATTCATCTGTCCGTGGGGTACTTTCGCATATAAAAAGCTCCCGTTCGGCTTGAAGAATGCCGGAGCCACTTTTCAGCGTGCAATGTCTTATGCTTTCCATGACATTCGCCATATCGTTCAGCCTTATCTGGACGACTTGCCAGCTCATTCAGCTAGGCGAGAGGATCACCCTGAACACCTCCGCCAGATTTTTCTTCGCTGTAGGCGCTACAATGTTAGGCTCAATCCTCATAAGTGCGTCTTCGGCATGGATTCTGGTCGTCTTTTGGGATTCATAGTCTCCAAAGACGGAATTCGCCTTGACCCTTTAAAAGTCGAGGCTATCATCAACCTCCCGACAGACTCCACTCCTTCACACTCCGAGGATCATATCCTGGACGAAACTCTTTTCCTCATCAGTACTCGCGACCCTTGGTATGGCGACATAATCGTGTATCTTCAGACCTCCACATTTCGGTCTGAGTTGACTAAAGATGCCCGATGTCGAATTCGGCATCAGTCTCAACCCTACCGCATCGTAGGAGATACTTTATACCGTGTTGGAGTAGATTCGGTGCTCCGTCGGTACCTAACCTTGGAAGAGGCTGAAAGGGTCCTAAATGACTGCCACAGTGGCGCCTGTGGTGGACATATGTCCAAATATGCTACTGCCCAGAAAATTCTGTGAGCAGGTTATTTCTGGCCGTCAATATTCAAAGACTGTATCGTTGCAGTCCGTAAATGTCACGCGTGCCAGGTGTTTCAGCGCAAGATGCGCATGCCGCCTCTCCCTTTGCATCCTGTCATTACCGTTGGCCATTTTGCGAAATGGGGCGTGGATTTTATGATGTGTAACCCTCACTCGGCCGGGGGGCATACGTATATCATTGTCGCTGTCGACTACTTCACCAAGTGGGCCGAAGCGATGCCTACACTAGCTGTCGACGGTAAGATAGCTGCCCAATTCATATTCAACCATATCATTGCACATTTCTGGGTCCCACAAGCCATCGTTACTGATCACGGTACTCATTTCCGAGATTATATGATGGCCGAGCTGACTTCAAATTTGGGCTTACGTCACGATAGCTCAACGCCGTATTACCCTCAGGCGAATGGCCAGGTTGAAGCAGTGAACAAGGTCCTGGTCACTATGCTTCAACGAACAGTTGGTATCCACAAATCCAATTGGCACCTCCAACTGTTCTTAGCTCTATGGGCATACCGGACATCTACAAAGAGTGCAACTGGATTCACACCATTTCAATTGGTGTATGGTCTAGAAGCAACTCTTTTGGTTGAATGCGAGATTCCTTCGTTGAAATTAGCTGTGGAACTTCTACCCGACACTTCTGCTGAGGAAGAACGTCTTTTGTATCTGGAATGGTTAGATGAAAACCACCATTTAGCTGCTTTAGTGATTGAAGCACAAAAGAAGCGGGTCAAAGCTCACTTCGATCAATCGGTTTCTCCTCGTTCCTTTGTTAAAGGGGACCTCGTCCTCCTGTATGATCAAGCACATGACAAGCTTGGGGCTGGCAAGTTCCAACCTATGTGGCATGGGCCCTACATAGTAAAATGTGTTTTGAAGAATGGGGCTTATGAGCTTATAGATTATGAAGGAGTTCTACTGGCGCAGCTCAGGAATGGGCTGTACCTGAAGAAATACTACGCTTAAAGTCATTTTTGGTGTGGTGTGTGTACATAAGTGTGTGTTTTTCATTTGTGTGCATGTGTGGTGTGGTTTTCAATGTAAACATCTTTCTGCTGATCGGGTCTTCCTGATTGTGTAGATGTCCATTCATCCGTTTGTTGGTTTCGCAGATGGTGCCTCCCGCAGTACCAGGAATCTGTCTTCAGCAGCCTGGGTAATCTACGATCCTGCTGGTGAGTTGGTCAACCTGCAAGGTGTGTGTCTGGGACGTACTACAAATAACATCGTGGAATATAGTGCTGTATTAGAATTATTAACTGAGGCTGTAAACCTTGGTATCCGTGAATTGCTTGTGTATCTAGACTCACAACTTGTGGTATTACAACTGAACGGTCATTATTCGGTCAGAAACCCATCCATTTTACATCTGTATCTGCGTATTCGTTTACTGGAAAGAAATTTTGACTATATTACATATCAGCATATACCCAGGCACATGAATACATTAACAGATGCAGTAGCCAATTTGGTGTTAGATAGACATTTGCGCAATTTGTAAATCATCATCACATGTAAAAGGAAAATCCATCCAGAAATAGATATGTATATATATAGATATCAAAATGTTTACATAGTGTGCGTCGCATAAGATCAAAAAATATATATGTTCGTCTTATTACATCCGGAGGCAACACGTCTCTCAAAAATATGCATGAAATAAAACACCAGGAGGCTAGTCTGCGTGGTGCTCATGATAACAAGTCACCGCACGCACTAGGCGTCTCAGTAGACGGTGGAGGCGACTAGGCACTCCCACCGTATGTCTCTAATATGCTAACGGTACATCCGCCAGCCGGGCGTAGTCCGGAATCCCTCGGGTAATCCCCTCAAGGTTCTGAACCAACTCTCCTCCTTCCGCGCCCTCCTCATGAGGATCGACTACGAGCTGAGTTCTCCGTGCGATAGGAGACATCCCGGCTGGTCTCTCTGGGCCAACATCTGCATACGCATGTAACTGCTGTTAGAACAGACATGTATTAACAAAAAATCATAAAACACAAAAATCAAAATAAAAACAGATCATACCCAGCTCTTTGTCCCAATCCTCTCCCTCCAGCAGTGGGAGATCTGGGTCTCCAGTAAAGTTTGTCCCGGCATAAGGCCAGTCCTCAACTAAAATCAACTGGCGCCGCAACCACCCAAAAAACTCTGGCCTCCAGGAAATCTGTTGGCCTCCTCCTGCTCTGGGCATTAGTGCTGCCCAGCGAGCCATTCTCGGCTCTCATGGTATCGGCTCCGCTACAACGGCCCCTTGGCCCTGGAAGATTGGTAATCGTTCCAGAATGAACGATACTAGGATTGACCCGTAGCCAAACTGCTTCAGCTTGGCTTGTTTGCATCTCGTCAGCTGTCTCTTGATGTTGATCATTACTGCTGTGGCCTAGTCAAACAGTATGGGACTCATGCACTCTGAAGCCAGTAAGAGTTGGGATTTCGTCGCTTCGTGCGGTGCCTGCGATCCCGCAGCCCGCGTGATGGTATGTAGTACTACTCATAGTGCCAGATCGGGGATAGTGTGGATATCCACCTTCTTACTCCCTGATCCCATTTGTGCCCGTGGGCACACTCGTGCCATCACTTCCTCCATTTTCTCACCCGACGGTCTGCTCCCTGTCAGTATGGGTACCGGACCTCTGCGCGACAGTCCGGTTATGAAGTACACATCAGAAACGTCCAGTTCTAACACCTGGTCTCGTAGCTTGAATACTTGTTCTTGTTCATCCCAAATGCTCACCAGGTACTGAAGTAGCTCAGGTTGAGCTCGTAAACAAGGTGTCAGGAAGAATTTCTTGAGCCCACAGTTTCTGAGGGCATTCATGCAGGCCTCATTTTCCATGGCCATTTCGTCCTCTTCCCCATGCTCTCTTTCTTTCCACTCAATCACCATTTTGCTCGGTTTCCTGCATCAACATGGTCACAAACCTTTAATTAGATCTCTGTTGAGCTTCAAAATTCATTCAAATTGATCAAAATGTCGAATTTTTAGGCGGAAAATTGGGTTCGGCCGCTGGCGCGAGCCTTTTGCATATAAAAGCCCATTGGCGCGGGTCCGTGCCCGATACTCGCGCCAATGAGCGGAGCCCTAAAAATTCAAAAAGTTGCCACAGAAGTCTATTGCATGATGGAAAACTATTAAAAAACGGATTGAAATGAAGTATGAGGAAGCGCCTTTTACCTGGAACTGGCGAACTCTGAATGGTAGCCCGGATCGGTCGTAATCGCCGCCAGAATTTTGCACAGTAAATGGACCAATGTTGCTCTTCACTCAGGTAAAAAGTAAAAGTAATTTTATTTTTACCATTTAGACTTATTTATAACTTTTGAGCTCTATTTAGGTTTAAAAAGTCATTTTTTCATTAAAATTTCGTATGTTTTGTCGAAAATGGATTTTACACTTGCCTTTCTGTGCAGCAACAGGTTTTTATGCAACGTAAACGGCGAAACGAGTTGTATTTTATACTTTTTCGGACTCGGTAAAAACACGAAAAAGTCACTTTGGAGTCATCTTTCAGCTCTTTTCTGACTCTCGAAACATGAAAATATTGCCGAGGCCCTTGTCGTTTCGATCTCGTTAAAGTGGTTGCGAAACGACATCTACCCAGTATACGTTTACCCCTTTTTCGGGCTAGGATGGATTATTTACGAAAAAGGAATACCCTAGCCTATCGCGACTAGGAGGTTTTCTTGGATATTGTTTTCTACCTTTTCGGATCTGAGGAAATATTTACGAAAAGGGACCTTTGGAGTTTACTTTTCTACTGTCTTTTCAAACTCTCTAAACATGAAAAGATGCTGAGTTCTTCCTTTGTCAGACTTGTTAAACCCTGATGACATCAGATTCAGTCGAAATGACATTCTCCGAGTTCCTCCTTCCTAGGGCTCGTTAAATGTACTGGGATGGATTTGCCCGAAGGGCGGACTTATATTACAAGCATATGCTATCCCCTTCAAGCTTGTTATCAAAAATAATTGGGGTACTCGCCAGAAATGGTGGGGGAAAAATGGAACCATCATCATTGTCGTGTCGGCAGTATGTCGCTCTTGAACATGGCACTTGTCTGCATTTGTCGGGTTGGGGATATCTCATCTCGTTCTTTCACTTGCCTCCGTGGGTTTGGATAATCCTTTTTGGCCTCTCCTCTGCTCATTGCCTCGTCACCATGACCTCTGATCCGTTAATGTCAAATACTGCCAAAACCACTATTTGTGTCGTTATATGTTCAAGAGAAGTTGACCTCTGCAAATATCAACCTTCCTCTGATTCTCATATGATCTTGATTCACAACAAAACATCATGTTCCTCTGTCTCATGTTGATGATGTGGGAAACAGTATGGCCCACCTTCGATCAAGGTCACTTCCTATCGACTTCAGCTCATTATCCAGGAAGCTGATCTAGAGACTCCCTTATGGTACCTTGGAGCCTGCATGCCTCAATGGCAGGTTCGTCGCATTCGACGTGAGGTTTTCATCATTGGCCTCCGATTGAGTGATTCTACGGGTGTTCGACGCCAGCTCATTGATTCACATGCCGTAGATTGTACCTGTAGTACCTTGAGGGCCATCGTCATTATTGGTGGTTCCTCTCGCGCCTGTTAACAACTTTCATCATTGGCTGGTAATCATACGATGTTCTTGCATGTTCGAATTCAGCTCACATATTCGCATGCTTGAACTTGTACTTTGTTCGGGTTGAGATGGAGCGCAAGACCCTGGATTGTGTCTGTTGTAATCCAGGATGCGATTTTGTGGATTATTATTTACATGACTTATTCACTGGATGGATGCGACCATACCCAAGTCTATTTATCGATCCTCACTGGATGGCTGCGTCCATACCTTGGATCTGGATTATTGTATACTTTGTTTCGGATGGCTGCGTCCATACCACATATACATCATGTACTTGAGATATCAGTTGTATTTCTCCACGCAGGTTTTCCGCCAGCGGAGTTTCAGTTGGACACGTTCTCGTAAAGCATTTCACCCCTCTCTCTCTCTCGGGCCTCATGCTTTAGGGGGCATCTGTTACACAGTAATTTGTCACCGTCCCTACCATTCCCCGTCCCACACATTGGAGGGCCCATTCTGTGACCTGTGAGCAATGTCATGCCTTGAAACCACTATCATTGCATTCCTCTAAACATGAGCTTCAATTTCCCTGAAGAAATCTCCTTGCAAAAATCCATAAAAACATCCCTTTTTGCATTGGCACAGGTAGCCAGTTCACCACTCGCGCCAATGGGGAAAATCCTACAAAGAGGCCGCGCCAACTGGCGCTCTGTCCCAGAGTCGCAGTTGTGCCAGCCAATTTAAGGAGTGTTTTTTAAAAGAAAATGGCAGAAGTTTCGTTTCAACAGACTCAAAAACTATTATCTATCTTGAGTTGGGAGGTTTGGCTCCGAGATTTCCATGAAGGGGAAGTGGTTTGCCACCTCTCATGGAAGCTTTCTTGAAGATAGGGCCAATCCCACAATTATAGGGATCCCAACTCCCCTTCCTCCATCTATAAAAGCTTTCCCATTGCCATTGAAAGCTAGTCTAGAAGTGCCCAAGTCTTGAATCTCCAAGTTCTCAAATTCCCAAGAGCCTTAATGCTGCAAGAGCCCTCATTCTTCCCTTAAGGCCAAACTCAAGCACGGAGACTATCATCGAGAGAATCTAAGAGAGGCTTGTCCCATCCCTGGCAGGATTTGCGAGACGTGTACTACTGGAGACCCCTCCGAAGGAGATCTCAGCGTCAGAACATTGGTTGTACTCTCTTTCGATTGCTTATTAATGAATGACTACTGGTTATGGTTCCACTCCATGAGTTATATCCTTTCTGACTGATATATAGTTGCGTATTCTGGATTTTATACTTGTATTCGTATTGTTTCTTGCATGTGCAGGTGTCCCTTCACGGAGATCGTGGGGATCATGATCTGCCGAGGCTGAGGAACGAGAACACTGTCTCTTATACGAATCATAGCGTTGGACTCCATCTTGGCCTCCATTGTTGGTCTATTTATTCACAATTAGGAACTTGTACTGTAGCATTTGATGATTGTTGCTAGACCCGTTCTGGGCTAGTAGGGATCACCTCTGTCTGCAAAGGGGATTTACCTCCTCAACATGAGTGAACATCTGATCAATATGGTCATGAGTATTACCAACAAGAGGGAAACCAACCTTTACCTTTTTAAAAATTCCCAATTCAATGAGCATGTTTAGATACCCAAAAGACCTTGATTTTTGTTTTCATGGCTTGTGTTGTCTAATTGTAGATACATAAATTCATGAGGAATACCAAACCAATGAGAAATCACATCATGGATTATAGTTATGGTCATATTTGCACAATTATGAATATTTGTAGTTGTGAAGTAAACCCTTGGCAACATATTTGCATTAAAGACCATACAACCAACCAAGTGAAACTGAATAAAATTTTCCTCCTGTAATTGTTTTGATGTGCAGAAAAAATGTGGCAGAAGTATTTTCTTTTGGTCCATACCATACATTAACAAACAAAATATTTATTGGGATTATCGTAAAACTTATTTTGATGTTTATACAATTTTTGTCTTTCACTTGTTTTCATATTGTGGGTGTCTTGAAGTGCATTGACAACAAAAAATGTACATAAAATAAAATAAACTTATTAATGAATACATTTCCATAGTTGATAACTATCCAATTTTTAAAAATAATGTTATGAACGCATACCCCCTTGAAATTTATCCCTTTTTTCTTTAAGAGAAGCACATGTAGTGCAAACCCCCATCTTTGTCTTCTTAGGAATACGAACATTGTTGAATTCATTCTTCCATATCCTTGTAAAATATGAATATGTAATAAAATTACCAACTCGTTCAACACCTTTTGCATATTCTTTGTATAAGATGCATATTTTTTTTCTCGAGAAATTATATGGAATATGTATTGTGTCTTTATTTGGAATACACTCTCCATGCTTTGAAAAGAAGTATTTCATCCATGACATTGCAGTATTTTCTAATGGCCCAACCTCCCATCTATAACGTACTTCTGAATAATATTTGGGATCCTTTTCTAGTCTTTCTTAGATTCTTGACAAATGAATGTAACCAATTGAATGCAACATTTTGAAAGCTTTTCTACGGAGTTTCCCAATATGATAATCATAATTTTCTAGTGTAGATTGTATGCAATCCACTAAATATGTTTTTTTCATTATTTTATTCATTGAAAAATATATTTCCTTTTCTCCAAAGAAAACCTGAAATCCATATGTTTCAAGCAATCCTTTTGACAACATTCACTTGAAATCACATCATCTATAGAACTTCTACTTGTGAGATATCTTGTCCTAAGCCTTGTATAACTGGACTATTTTGGATTGATATGAAAAGGTATACTCCTACTCCTAGATACAATATTTTATTGCAACGACTTCATCATTCCATTATCCTCTTGAGAAGCATTTTCATCACCATTAGGAGGAATATTATCCCCACTATGATAATTCTAAACATAGTTAAAAAATTAAATATGATATTTTCTCAGAAAAAATTCATTACCATACTCACTTGAAAATTCTTCACTACCATCATCTGCGCTTTTGAAATCCTTACTCAGATGAAATTCTTCACCATATCCATATATGTTTTTGAAATATTCTCTTGGAGGATTCAATTCTTCATCACCATGAGAGCCTTTGAAATGCTCACTTAGAGAAAAGGCATTATTCAGATTTGTGCCTTTAAAATTATCATTTTCAAGAAACTCTTCATCCTCCCATTCATAACTGGTGCTCTTATAATACTTAGGATTAGGACTTATTGGAAAATATGACTCTCTATTTATAGTTAAATTATCATTTGCAGGAAATTCTTCATCCTTAACTTCATCAGTGGTGGTCTCATAATCCTTAGGATTAGGACTACATGGAGACGTTGAATCTCTATTTAATGGAAATTCTTCATCCCCCCCTTCCTAATGGATTATTCCTAAGTGGAAGCTTTAAATCCCTATTCACTGGAAATTAGTCATCCTCCCCCTCCCCTTCCTCATTGGTGCTCTCATAATCCTCAGGATTAGGAATAAGTGGATGCTTTGAATCTCTATTTATTGGAAATTATTCACCCCCCCTTCATTAGTGGTGCTCTCATAATCCTTATGATTAAGACGAAGTATAAAATTTTAATTCTAGAAATTATTCATCTCCCCCTTCATGAGTAGTACTCTCATACTCCTTAGGATTAGGGTGAAGTGGAAATTTTGACTCTGGAAATTCTTCATCATTCCCTTCATCACTTATGCTTTCATAATCCTTAGGATTAGGAATAAGTGGAATAACTGACTCTTGATTTATATAATTTTTCTTTTGCTGCCCTTCATCAATGATGCTCTCATCATCCTTAGGATTATGACCAAGTGGAAAATTTGACTATCTATTCAGAGTGAATGAACTCCTTTTATATTGATCAATCTGAATAGAGTTGTTGCGTGACGAAGATGTTGATGCTAAAAAAGGAAAAAATTCACTATTAGAAGAATCCATGACTTTCAACAATAATATGTTGAACGATACAAATGCAATATCTTCCAATGACAATATATAGCTTAAAGACTGAAAATTTCCCTCTAAAATTTCCCCCCAAAAATTTTCGCCAAAATTTTTCCCTCCAAAGTTCCCCCCAAAAACGTTTGCTGAAATTTTTTCCTCTAAAAATTTCGTTTGAAATATTTCCCTCCAAACTTTTTGTCTAAAATGTATTTGAATTTATTTTACTAAATTGCTAGTCTTGAAATATTTCACCCTACTTTCTATTTAAAATATCCACAAAATATTCCTTTAATGCATTCCCTCGAAACTAAAATATTTTTATTTATTTAAATTATTTAACATTGATTACATAACTAACTTAATTTTTATAATTATATTTTATTGTTTAGCCGACATTGAATAAAAGTAAATATAAACCTATAATATTAACTACATATTTTTTTTTCTTAATTTTAATTTTAATCCCACATTTGAAAAACACTAAATAAATCCCACCGTGTTTGCTATATAATAACAATAATTATTTCTATTCCTCACATCACATCAATTATTCCGGGTATTGTTAAAACGTATTTTTTTACTGTTATTTTTTGTTTTGCAATATTATATTTTATAGGAAAAACCACATAAAAAACCCTATTTTTTATATTTTTATAGCGAAGAAGATGGAAGAAAACTCAAAAAATAGGGCTTCTTGGTTCCTCCATGAAACAAAAAAAACATTCACACAAAAAAATAGTTATATTTATTTTATTTTTGTTTTCTCAAAAATGAAAAAATAAATACATATGTATATATAATCATTACTTTTAAGTAATATACTATGTTTCAATTTTGTTTTGTTTTGTTTTTTTTTTAATTTCATTTAAAAAATAAATAAAATATTGCTTCTTATAACATTATATATATATATATCTATATATATATATATATATATATATATATATATATATATATATATATATATATATATATATATATATTTTTTTTTTTTTTTTTTTTTTTTTCAAATTTTTTATTTTATAAAAACAAAAAAATAAGGAAATTGTTTTGTTTTATTTAAATTATTTTTTATTATGAAAAAATTGTTTTTTTAATATATTTATTATTATTATTTTTTAAATTTAATTTTTTTTGGGCCGTGTCAGGCCTGGGCAGGCCTCTCGCCGGCCTCCGGCCTCCGGCTTGGCTGGGAGATTGATTCAGGGAATTGACTCCCTTGGTTGACTGCCCAATCGGGGGCTGAAGGCCAGCGGGCGGGCCTACCAGGGCTAGCTGGACCACCCACTGGCCTCCAGCTCCCTACTGGGCCGATTTTTTTTCTTTTAAATTTAATTATATAATTTATTTATTTATTTTTAAATAAAAAATAATTTGTTTTATATTTGTTTAATATCTATATATATATATATATATATATATATATATATATATATATATATATATATATATATATATATATATATATATATATATATATTAAATTGTATAATTATATAATTATATTTTTGTTTATATATATATATATATATTTTAAAAATCATTTAGTTAAGATATTTGTTTTTTCATTAAGTTATATATATATATATTAGGAAAATGACATCAAAGAAGATCTCTACAAATGTTTCTGGACCAAGGGTAGGAATTTCCAAATCTAATGTTGCAGCTGGACGAACTATGGATACTGTAGAACACACCCAAACTGAGAAATGTAATAAAAGACAAGCAAGTGACCTATCAAGTACATTAAAAAAAAAAATAGAATGGAAGAATGCATGAGAAATAAATAAAACAATTTTTGCATAGCATCTTCAAGACAATGAAACCGATGATGATGTGCATATCTATCTATATTGTGGTATGATTAACTTTGGTGAATCATATGAGGTGATGGGCAGTGTACGAGACATATGTTTGGTGTCGAATACAAACATTGTTTATGTTCTTGCAAGATTGGCCAATACACATGAAAAGGTTAGATATCGTTTCTCAAAGGTCCAATATGACATATTTGAAGAATCTACACAACGGTGTGCAAAAATCGCAAGAATCATTTCAAATAACAATGTAAATATGCATATTTATATTTATGTGTTATGCATTATTTTAAGGATTATTCAAATTTTTATAAACTATTAATGATTGGCATATTGTATTTTATTGCATAGGATTTTGCTGAGAGTATTTCAATCATGTTTGAGGTTATTTATTATCTGGAGCTAAATATTATGACTGTGATCAACACTTTTGACACAAAGACAAAAGAAGAAAGGAGAAGGAAGCAAAGACCAATAGCTCATGACACTGCAATAGTAGAAGAAGGGATCATCAAATAATCACTAAGGTGGGTCAATCTATTAAAACTAAACATGTTGTGTTTAAAGTTGTGGAAGGTGAAGATGAAAAATGTGTTACCATTAGTGAGGAGGAGATTAGAACTGTTGCTGAAAATGAGAAAATAAATCAAACACCAAAAATAAAAATGGCCAAAGATGTCTCTCTTCTACTTGATGATGAAGAGCTTGTTTATCAAGAAGAGAAGAAGATATATTAATCGGTAAGGAAAGATAAAATGTTGGTGAACTGTAAAAAACATGGGAAACAATGAAGAACAAAGTGAAATCTCTAAAGGCAACAAAGAAAATCAAAACACCGGATGCCTTGTAAAACCATCTCACACAATAGAAGAAAAGATAGATAAATGACTTAGAAATCAACCTCTTTGTGGGGAAACCTACTTTACATTACATAAATGAAAAATTATTAGATGATACAAATGACAAAAACTCATTTCTATATATAGGAGTCCAGTGGGTCACAATATAATCCTAGTCGGCATAACAATAACAATATAAGGGCATAACAGTAACAATAGTGGGCTTCTATGGGGCACAATAATAACAATATGGGGACTACATGGGCATAAAAATAAGAATAAGGGGGATATACTAATAATAACAATAAGGGGATACACTAGTATAATAGGGACCTAGCATTCCCCTCTCCTTCAAAGAAATGTTTTCCTCAATGCTTGAGTAGTTATAGATGCTTCTGTATAAAATTATCATCCTCCCATGTCGAATATTCAGTGGGTAAGTTCTTCCACTTTATGATATACTATGAAATTAATCGATTTCGTAGTTACTAAGTGTTGTGAAATGAGCTCCAAAAATATAGGAAAAGAGAAATCAACGCCTTAGAAATCAACCACTTCAAGGGGGCAACCTCCAATACATTACATAAATGAACAATTCTTGGATGATACAAATGAAAAAACCTCCTTTACATATATAGGAGTTCATGGGGCCACAATGTAATCCTAGCCGACTAACAATAATAATTTAGGGGCACAATAATAACAATATGGGGTTACGGGGGTTAAACGATAACAATTAGAGGTTACACTAACAACAATAAGGATATACTAGTAATATACAAACCTAACATGCTCCTCTCCTTCAAAAAGGTGTTGTCCTCAACGCTTGCGTAGCTCTAGGTGCTTTTGTATAAAATTATCATCCTCCCATGTAGAATCTTCTGTGGGTAAGTTCTTCCATTTGATGAGATGCTTCGAAATTGATCGATTTCATAGTTTTCGAGTTCTTGTTTTCGTGACTGCTTCAGGTTTCAATATGGTTTTTCCTTCCTCATCAAGTTCTAGCAATATTGTTTGACCTAGAAGTTTGTCCCCTATAACCTTTTTTAAGCATGAAACATGGAAAACTTGATGCACTCACGAAGAAGAAGGAAGCTCCAATTTGTATGCCATAGTACCAATATTTTGCAAAACCTTGTAAGTACCATAGTACTTTGGTGATAATTTATTATCCTTCTTAGCTTGCTTGAGGGATATTTGTTTGTATGGTTGTATCCCAGTAAAAATACCGGTCTCTCCCACATAAAACTTCTCTCACTACGATGTTGATACGCATGTTGTTTCATTAAGTTTTGTACAGATTTAGGTTATCCTTTAAGGTTGGAGAAATTCTTGTTGATGTGATGTGATCCTCCACTGCTTGAACCCTAGAATTTTCCCTTAAATAAGATGTGATGGATGGTGGATGATATCCATAAAGTTCCATAAATGGGGTCATTTTTGATGCAGTATGGAAGGAAGTGTTAACCACCATTCAGCGAGAGGTAACCACTCGACCCATTGTGCTTGCTTATGAGATACAAAACAATGAAGATATCCTTCCAAACATTTATTCACTATCTCTGTTTGACCATTGGATTGAGGATGATAAGATGAGATATGAGCTATTTGAGTACCCAAACAAGAAAATAATTCCGTCCAAAAATTTCCTGTAAAAATGGGATCTCTGTCATAATCTTAGGTTTCCATGTAGATTTTGAATTGTTTCCATAAATGTAGTAGCAACTATACTCACTTTAAATGGATGAGATAATGCAAAAAGTGTTCATACTTGGTAAGTCTATCAACTATCACCATGATGACACTCCTTCCTTCAGAGACATAGGTAAAACATGATAAAATGGAGATTGAAATCTCCTCCCAACATTGAATTGGAATGGATAAAGTTTGTAGAAGACCCAGGGTCTTAATTGTCTCCACTTTATTTTGTTTGAGAAAACAAAACATTCATACAAACTTTTGAATATCAGATTTAAGTCCATCCCAAAAAAATATTTCTTCACCCTGTGGTAAGTTTTTAAAAATCCCGAGTTTCCTCCTAAAGGAGAAGTGCGAAATTCCAATAGAATATTTTATTTTAGTTGGGAATTCTTGCAAATATTTAAGCGATCTTTGTAGCATAAGGAATCATTTTCCAACTAAATGTATGAGATGTACTATGATCTTGCTACAAATTTTGAATGAGTGTTGACACTTCTTCATCCTTCTTCCATTCATCCCTTGCTTCGATTATCCAATCTAGCTAGATAATAGAAATGACACAAAGAAATGCTTCCATCTCTTCATCATTTCTTGAGAGTGTGTCTGCAACAACATTTAGATTCCCTTTTTTGTAGATGATTTCAAAGTCATAACCCAACATATTGGTGACTCATTTTTTTTTTCTCCTATGAAGATAGTCTTTGTTTCAAAAAGTGTTTAAGATTATCATGATCAATTTTTACCTTGAAGTGTATTCCCATTAGGTAAGGTCGCCATTTCTTTAGTGCATGTAGTATTGCTAACATTTCCTTCTCATAAATAGCCTTTTGTAAATACTTTCCTTTTATTTGGAACAACTTTCCAAAAGCAATGGGTTTTTCTTCTTGCATCAAAATAACACCAATTGCATTTCCTGAGGCATCACATTCCAAAATAAAGGTTTTTGTGAAGTCTAGCGTAACTAAGACCGGTGATAGGCACATTGCCTCTTTAAGATGTTGAAAGGCCTTAGTTGCTTCAAGAGTCCATGAAAATGCATCTTTCTTCAATAATGTTGTTGGAGGTGCTACTATTCTCCCATAATTCTTAAAAAACTTGTGATAATACCCTGTTAACCTGAGAAATCCTCACAACTTCTTAATGGTTGTGGGGACTTTCCATTCCTTAATGGCTTTAATTTTGTTGGGGTCTACCTTAACACCCTCATGAGATACAATATGACCTAGATATTCCACCTCTTGTACACTAAAAAACATTTGGATGTTTTTTCATATAATTGTTTCTCCTCGATAGTTTGAAAGCTGTCAACATGTATAACATGATCCTTCCAAGACCTATTTGTCAGATTGGTATATCATCAAAATACTAGCACAAATTTTCTAAGGAAGGGTTTGAAAATGGAATTCATCAACCCTTGAAATGTAGAAGGCGCATTGGTAAGGCCAAAAGGCATGACCAAAAATTCATAATGACCCTCATGAGTTCGAAATGCTATTTTCGGAATATCTTCAGTCTTCATTCTAATTTGATGATATCACGAATGAAGATCCAACTTGTAAAATAAATTGCTCCATGTAATTCATCTAGTAATTCATCAATCACAGGAATGGGAAATTTACCTTTAATGGTGAGCTTATTGAGCTCCCTATAATCCGGAAACATGCGCCATGATCCATCCTTCTTGTGTACCAATACTACAGGAGCAGAGAAAGAACTTTGGCTAGGTTGAATTATACCAGCCTCTAACATTTCTACAATCATATGTTCAATTTCGCTCTTTTGGACATAAGGATATTTATAAGGCATGATGTTTGGAGGAACACTTCCTGGAATCAAATGAATAGCATGATCATGATCAAAAATAGGTGGGAGTTCTTTGGGAGTTTCAAACACCTTGGAATGATTGTCCAAGACTTTTTGGAGATCTGAAGAAATAGATGATTTTGATGTTGGAACTTCTAGTGAGCATAATTGTCCATTCGCCCAGTTGTTATTTCTTTAGAAGCTTTGTCGTGACATTAGATCTTATTATCTTTCCTGGCTTCCTTATGATACCCCGTAATTCGATTTCCTTTCCTTCCAAAAACAATTTCAGGAAAATTTTTTGAAAATCAAAAGCTACCATCCCTAAAGATTGTAACCATTGTACTCCTAGTACAACATTAGCACCTCCCATTGGGATGGAAAGCATTGGACTATTTAATACATATTCCCCCATGGATAGCCTGATATTATGGCATTTTCCAAAGCAATTTATAGTTCCTCCATTTGCAACCATCACTTGACATTATGGTGTTGGGTATAGGAAACAATTAAATTCCTTGGCTACCTTATAATGAATAAAATTATGGGTACTACCCGAATAAATCAACACTATTAAATTTTTATTCTTGATATTTCCTTCTATCAGGAGATTTTTAGGAGTGGTAATTCCTGGAAATGCATTACATGATATTGTCAGACTCATTTCTTCTTCTTCTAGGGTTTTTTCCTGGTTTATATCCTCTACTTTTGAAGTTTCTTCTTCATTTTCTTCCTCCTCTTCGCAATTTAAGTAAAATAATTTCTTCTCAGTGCACTTATGACCTTTAGTGTATTTTCTATTACAACCGTGGCAAAGCCCTTTTGCTCTTTTTTCTTCCAATTGTTGTGGTGTCAACCTTGTAGGTTGTGAAAGTCTAGGAGTAGCAATACTTCCATCTTTATAGATACGAGTGGTAGGATTCCTTGTCGCCATAATTTTACATTCAATTATTCTTGCCAACCTGAATTCCTTCTCCAATAAATTAGGTTCCCAAACGCGAACTTCATGTTGGATGTTATCCCTTAAAGTCTCTATGAAGACATCAATCCTGTGTTCCTCTGGAATATCAGTTACCCTTATATTCAATTTTTTGAAGTCCTCAATGTGCTCCACCACTGAACCCTTTTGTTTGAGATTTATCAAATGGCTAAAGAAGGTGTTTCTCTTTGTATCCTCATAATGTGCTATCATTTCCTCCATAAAAATTAAATA